>RYYW01000111.1:145355-178338 GCA_013621005.1 Aeschynomene evenia | reverse complement strand
AAATTAAATTAACATAACATAATTAAACTAAATAACAGAGGCATATAAAATTATGACAATATTAATAACATTCAAATAAATAAAGTTGAGCAAAAAAATAAAGAAAATAAAATAGACTAAACTACACTGATTAACTAGACTAAATGAAAGAAAACTAGAGTGCAGTGTGTGCTACGGGGTGATGCCCCGGATGTGTCTTGTGCTTGTGTTGAATGAAGGCAATTATAATGCCAAAAAAGAGATAAGCTGGACCCCACCAATAAGAAATGTCTTCCAATTGCATCCAAATTGAGTTTTGTTTAATGAGCTTTATCACCCACGTGATTCGCGCTTGGTCCACTTGTTCTTTTGGTGTTACGTGCGTGCTGATGAGGAGGTGCGGAGCTTGGCCTGCTACTGCTGCTTGTCGAGGACGAAGACGCGGCGGAGCTGGACTGGAGCGCTGATGTGTGCTCGTTGATGCTGAGGGAGAAGGATGCTATGAGCTGCTGTCTTCTTGTGCTGCTGCCGCGAAGTGAATGGAGGCTGGCCGTGGAGCTCGGTTTCCCGCGGAGGCAGCGTTCCTTGCTGCTGTTGAGAAGAGGCGCCATGGCTGGTGCATGAGCTGCTAGCTTGGATCGGAGTCACCCTTGGAGATGCTGCTCCCTGGGAGCCACCATGAGTACAATTATGTGATAATTATTGTAACGAATCAAATGAGAAGTTAAACTACAAAATTAGTTAAATGCACAAAAGTTATAGATATTTAAAAATGCAATAAGATAAATATAGGGGGAAAAATACATAGAATTTCGTACTTATCAGCGCCCTAGCGAGCTATACGCGCCCCAGCGCCGCGCCGCAATTCTGTTACAGCAGAGACCTATCTGCAAGGCCGAGCTGGGGGCTCAATTAGCTAGGGTTTTGAGGCTGCTTCCTCTATATAAAGCAGTGCTAATGCATCAGAAACAGGACACCTCTTCACACCTCTACATACCTACTACTTTCATATCTTTTCTTTACTTATTTTCAACCCTAGGCTTTTAGTTAGAGTTATTTTTCTCCATTAGGATTCCATCTTCTTTCCTAGTCTAGCTCTAGCTTCTTCATTGTATTTCCAACATTATTCGTCAAGCCCTTTGGGTTTTGTAAGTTACTCTTTTAATTAATTCAGTTATTCGTTTTTCCATCTTTCCAATTTGCATTTATTTTCTTTACTTTCCTTTATTGTTCAAGTTATTTACTTTCTTCATTCCATCCTTGCTTTTAATTCCAATTTATTTTCTGCCCTCTTGTTTCCTCCATGAGTAACTAAGTCTCTTGGTGGTTTATGAGGGTGTGAACATCATTGGGGTAAATTGAGGCTTTGTTCTTAATCTTGCATAAGTTTCCATTATCAAAACCATGACATATAATTTGAGATCTTAAATTGTGTGTTTAACCCTTTGTCTTGGCTTACTCGATTGAGTTAGGCTAATTCATTGGCATGTGTTTATGTGTTAATTGATTAATTGATGCATGACATATCAGGAATTGGTAATGGTTAATTAATTGACTGATTAGTCTCTTTAATTAGATTAATGTGATTGGCTTTAACAATTGTTGAAAGTGAAACTAAAAGGTGAGATCTCACTGATTAATCTCATTCTACGCAATTAACTCTTAGAATCACAACAAAGGAGTTAGATCTAACTCCAGCGTAATTAATCAACTCATGCATTCTTTTCTAACAAATGATAAACACCCCGATGAATGTTCTACCTCATAAATCACTGCTTTTTATTATTCCAATTTATTTCCTTTGCATCCAAACAAAAACCCCCAACTTGTGACAACCCTCATACAACTAGTTTTGCGTATTGCTTTCTTAGCCATTCCTTGTGAGAGACGACCCTGGTTTCCACTAAACTATATTAGGGGAACTTGGTTTATATATATTTAAATTTATGGGAGTTGCGACAACAACCATCAAATTTTTGGCGCCGTTGCCGGGGAATGGCGATGAAAGTAATCTCTAGTTGTGTGATTTATGCATATTGTACATAAGCGTTTTCTTTTCTTTTCTTTATTTCTTTGAAAAAAAAAACAACAAAAAGATTTTATTTTTTTATTTTGTTTTTTTTTTTTTTGCATTGCATTACATAGCATACTGCATATTTCATCTGTACACTGTATTGCATTTAGCATTTGCATTCATAGAACTTGCTGTTCGCAAAACAGCAAAGTTCTGTGTCGATACGAGCGCCCGAGCGCACCTCTCAGGCCGCGCCAAAGCGCTCTTGGACCGCCCGAGCGGCCGTTCGTCGTCCTACAACATGTTTTCATGTTTTCTTCTCTTATTTTTCTTCTTTTTCTAGACTAACATGGACACTAACCCCAATTTTAGTCTCCAAGATTTTAGTTTCCATGGTTTTGAGGTTATCAACCAAGCAGTGAGATGGAAGTGCCACCATTACCCTCAAACCTTCACCAAACAACATACCCGTACCAATACCCTCAACCGTACTATGAACCATACCCATCCTTTGACCCCTACTACCAGCCATATACTGAACCACCACCCTCCTACATTGAACCGTTTCCACACACATACCATGAGCCTAATCCTTACTCATATCCCATCGAATATCTTAACCAACCAACCATTGATCCATTCTACCAACCTTCTACACCTCTTGCACCGTCTACTCCTGGTGATAATACTGACAACTCCATGATGAAACAAATTTTTGAAGTACTCATGACAAACCGGCAAGCACTTTTGGGCATGGAAGAGGACCTCCAACAATTGAGAACTCAGGCCACCTCATCACCACCACCACCTTCTCCATTACCACCTTATTTACCACCACCAGCTTCACCTCCACATTCACCATCACAAGAGGAACTGGAGTTCCCTATTGTCGAAGATAATTATGCTTTAGAGCAATTGGATTGGGAGACATTGAAGGCCATGGTGGAAGAATTATCTGGGGAAGTCGAGGAAGACTCCGAAGTGGAGATAGTCTATGAGGAACCTCCACCTTTACCCAGTACCGTGCTAGACACCGTGTGTGCGGAGGAAAGTTCTTTGAGTGTTGGAGTCCCTGCAGAGATTCCCTCACTAGGAGGAATTGACGAGGCATGCAAGGAGGAAATCATGGATTCCACCACCTCATCCCCTGTTGTTTCAAGGCAACCATTGGGACCCTTCCCATTTGCTCTTGGGCCTCATGAGTATGCTTGTCTCGAGACTGATGCTCAACTCCTTACCCATTGTGGGGTGTCGGTATCCTTTCAAGCTCAAATTTCTTGGAAGCTAACTAATTTAAATTCTATTTTCCCTAACCCATCTTGTGAGGACTTTCATCCCTCCTCACTTGATTTTGTTGGTTTTAGGGATGCCTTTTGCAGGAATGGGTGTTGTGCTTCAAGGGGCAAATTAAGGATCAAAACACTTGGGTCCCGAAATAAGAAAGGGATCATTCTCTTTGGAGTGGTTCACTTCTCATGGGATCGCGGTGGAGGTATGGAAGGTACACCATGGTGGAAGGTCCTAGATCAATTCAAGCATAAACCGCCCTGAGAGGGGCTGACCAAACGTCCAACTTAGGGACGTTAAAGCAAAGTGCATGGGGGAGACAACCCACCAAATTTTAATTTTTGCACTTAGATAACTTCTTCTTTATTATTTTCTTCTTTTTCCTAACACTTGCTTTCAGTTATTTAATTAGCCAATTGGAAAGCCAATTGCAGTGCAACAGCTGTCATGAAAACTGCAGCAGACCGCGCTCTTGCGCCCATATCGCGCTCTGGCGCACGCGAAGACACGACCCCGGCGCTCTGGCGCGCGTAGCTCGCCCCAGCGGCCCCGGACAATTACGTCCTCCGTAGGTCCTTTCTATACCCTTTTCTTTGTTCTTTAATTTATTGACACTGGGGACAATGTCTCATTCAAGTGTGGGGAGGGTGTAGAAAAATTGGCTTTTGTAAATAATTGCATGCCTAACTCTTTTTCTTTTCTTTTATTTTCTTTTGTTTTTATGCGTTTCTAGGTAGATGATTGGGTAGTTTTCTTTATAGCACATTTTGGTCTGGAATTGCTTTACCCTTTGATTTTAACTCAGAAATGTTGGCATGTTATCCCATATGAGTTTGAATTGTTTGTGTTATCTCTGAGTGGTTGTTTGGATTACTTGTGAGATTTGAGCCTTATTGTGATTAAATACATCAACTGATCACTTTCTTTCTATGGGCACACACACACTTGTATCTGTTATTCCTGAATTTGCTTGATTCTTGTTTTGCGTTTTATACATGTTGCGTGTGATTGAGGCATGATTTTGTTTTATATCTAAAAGCCACTTAGCAAAATAGCCAACCTATACACAATTCCCATTGTTTGTAGCCAATTTGAGCCTTTATCCCGTTTTTGTTACTAAGCTCATTACAAGCCAAAGACAGAAAAACAATGAAAAATCCCTTCTGAGAAATTAGGAGGACATGGTTTGATTATTGGGCAAAGGTCTTAAGTGTGGGGAAATTGGGTTAAATTGTGCATGGGAATAAATTGTAAGACATGGGAATGTAACTGTAAGGGTAGCTTTTGTACATAAGTGGTCTTTTGTTATTTTCTTTTCCACCTCATTTCAATTACCAAAGGAATTGAGATGAGGAAGCCATAAAAAAAAAAAAAAATACAGAAAATCAAAGAAAAATATGTGAATTCTGCAAATAAAGGTTGTTGGGTTCCTGGGAATTAATGTGAAACTATTTGGGAACCTTGGGAATGTTAAATTTGAGAATTTATGGGTCTATTGATTTTGGGTGTTTCTATTCTTTCCATCTCTTCTCTCTCCATCTTTTCTTTAGTAATAGAAATCATCTAGGATTAATCGAACCATGAAGTCTTAGTTTATTGGAATTGAGTCCACTTCCCATATATGCCACACCTGTCCCAAGCCCCGTTACAACCCTGAAAAGACCTCTTGATGCACCATGTTTGTAGAATTGCAATGTTATAAGTATAGCAAATTTATGGAATGTGAATACTTGTGTGTTTTATCCAATTGAGTGTTGAGCCTAAACACTGAGTGATTGAGAGAAAAAACAAACTGGTGAGGGCCAATAAACCAACTCTGCATAACATGAACTGATTCTCTTAACTCATAAATTTCTCTTAAATGCCAACCTGTAATATGTTTGTGGGTGTTTGCATAATTCTGACCAAGGTGTGCTGTTTTGAATAACTTTCCATCATCTGTAGTATTTTTTTTAGGACTTAGGTGTTAGATGTGTTAGCCAATGTTTTACTTTGAGAGATGCTTGGAATCATTTCTTTTGCATGAGGACATGCAATTGTTCAAGTGTGGAGATATTTGATAACATGGTTTTTGCCAATAATTTATGCCCTTAATTTGGATGATTGTATGCATTTCTTTGCTCTATTTTAGCCTTTTATTGTATTTAATACAATTTGGAATTAATTTGGACTTAATAGAAATAAAGGCTAAAGTAACAAGTTTTATGATGTTTTTGCAATTCAAGGATGACCTGTGCACTTGATCTTGGATATTTTGTATTTTTTGGTACAGGTCATAGGTATGATTGGAGCAGCAGATATCAGGAATTGAGCAAGAAGCGGAGCAGTGGAATTCAAAACTAGCATCGAGCGCTCCAGCGCCCACAACGCGCGAAACCTACTTAAATCCATCACGTGCACAGCACTGGCACCCTAGCGAGCTATACGCGCCCTAGCGCCACGCCGCAATTTTGTTACAGCAGAGACCTATCTGCAAGGCCGAGTTGGGGCCAATTAGCTAGGGTTTTGAGGCTGCTTCCTCTATATGAAGCAGTGCTAATGTGTTGGTCGAAGTGGCCTCTAATAACTCAAGAGGGGGGTGAATTGAGTAGAAATGAAAATTAAAAACTTTTCAAACTCCTTTTATATGTTGATGGATAAGGAGATAATGTAGTATGAAATGTGTATGATAAAAGCGAAAATAACAAGAGTAAGGGAAGAGAAAACTAACACAAAAGATTTATACAGGTTCGGCCACAACCTTGTGCCTACATCCAGTTCCAAGTTTCCCACTTGGATAGTCCACTATAATCTTCACCAAGATTACAACACTTGATTGTTCCAAAGGGATACCCCACCCTTCCAATCAAGCAATCTCAAACCAAAGTGATTATCACCCAATAACTTTATTTCAATCTTACAATTTGTGAACAAAAAGAAATCTCTCTTACAAAAACTCTCTCAAAGAGTAAATATACAATTTGATAACTCAATCCTATTATCTCAAAATGAATAGAAAGAATTTGACCACATGAGATTAGAAAAAGTGAGAGAACAAGGTTAAAACACTTGTAGAACATGTCTCTCATAATTCTCATTGTTTGGAATTAGAAATCATTGGTATTTATAGAGTTTCAACCATTGCATGCATGAACCAATGTGACTCTTCAAATAAAACCAATATAACATTTTGTAATTAATTACACCTCTTGCTAACAAGACTCTTGTAATCAATTACATCATGTCTTTTCATTCAAATTTGAAATCTTTAAGAGTCAAAATAATTTCCAAACATATTAAAATAATTATCTAATATTTCAAAACTTATCAAGGATATTTTCCAAAACGTTTTAACTCATAGTTTTGAAACTTTAATTATTTTCATGAAATCATAAAATAAAATCATTTTGAAAACTTATTTCATAAAAATTGTGGTCATTCATTTTATCTATCTTGAGATGTACATAATTTAATCTAAATGACCTTACTAAATGATCTTCAAAATATCTTCAATATCTTCGAGATCAATCTTGATATTCATCATGTGACTTGATTACTTTGCTTTCAAGATAACAACATTTAATCCCTTTTTGACATTATCAAAACCTGTGACATTAAACACACATACAACCACATAATGCATCAGAAACAGGACACCTCTTCACACCTCTACATACCTACTACTTTCATATCTTTTCTTTACTTACTTTCAACCCTAGGCTTTTAGTTAGAGTTATTTTTCTCCATTAGGGTTCCATCTTCTTTCCTAGTCTAGCTCTAGCTTCTTCATTGTATTTCCAACGTTATTCGTCAAGCCCTTTGGGTTTTGTAAGTTACTCTTTTAATTAATTCAGTTATTCGTTTTTCCATCTTTCCAATTTGCATTTATTTTCTTTACTTTCATCTTTATTGTTCAAGTTATTTACTTCCTTCATTTCATCCTTGCTTTTAATTCCAATTTATTTTCTGCCCCTCTTATTTCCTCTATGAGTAACTAAGTCTCTTGGTGGTTTATGAGGGTGTGAACATCATTGGGGTAAATTGAAGCTTTGTTCTTAATCTTGCATAAGTTTCCATTATCAAAACCATGGCATATAATTTGAGATCTTAAATTGTGTGTTTAACCCTTTGTCTGGCTTACTCGATTGAGTTAGGCTAATTCATTGGCATGTGTTTATGTGTTAATTGATTAATTGATGCATGACATATCAGGAATTGGTAATTTAATTAATTGGCTGATTAGTCTCTTTAATTAGATTAATGTGATTGGCTTTAACAATTGTTGAAAGTGAAACTAAAGGTGGGATCTCACTGATTAATCTCATTCTAGGCAATTAACTCTTAGAATCACAACAAAGGAGTTAGATCTAACTCCGGCGTAATTAATCAACTCATGCATTCTTTTGTAGCCAATGATAACACCCCGATGAATGTTCTACCTCATAAATCACTGCTTTTTATTATTTCAATTTATTTCCTTTGCATCCAAACAAAAACCCCCAACTTGTGACAACCCTCATACAACTAGTTTTGCGTATTGCTTTCTTAGCCATTCCTTGTGAGAGACGACCCTGGTTTCCACTAAACTATATTAGGGAACTTGGTTTTATAAATAATTAAATTTATGGATTTGCGACAACAACCATCATAGGTTCTGTTGGG
This sequence comes from Aeschynomene evenia, assembly GCA_013621005.1. NCBI lineage: Eukaryota > Viridiplantae > Streptophyta > Magnoliopsida > Fabales > Fabaceae > Aeschynomene > Aeschynomene evenia. The sequence continues at coordinate 170,417 of RYYW01000111.1, read as the reverse complement.
AAATCACGCATAAAGGCGCAGCGGAAAATAAAATTTTTTATGCAATTCCCATCCAAGGACCCATGTGAATGAACATGATTCATCTATGAATTACCTGTTAAAGCGTTATCGCAATACAATATGCGAACAACACTTGTTCTTGAGTTCTTCAAAAGTTCTTGTTCTTGAATTCTTCAACTCTTGAAATCTTGAATTCTTGAACTCTTCGATTCTTGAAGTCTTCAAATCTTGAACTCTTCAAATTTTGAATTCTTCAAATCTTGAACTCTTCAAATCTTGAACTCTTGAACTCTTCAAATCTTGAACTCTTCAATTCTTGAATTCTTGAATCTTCACAAAGAGCTATGTCAAACTCTTCCGTTGCAAGTGTAGCAACGGCCTAGAGATATCCACACAACAGTTGTGAGTGTCAAACACTCACCTTGATGCTTTTCTGAAACTCACTATGCTAGTAGCGAGAAACAGAGAAATAAGGATTTCTAGAGAGGAAGGGTAAAGTGTATGAAATCAACAACACAAAAGGCTCCTTAGGTGTGTTATTTATAGCCAACACTTGACCTAAACCTAAGCCTTGCTGGGCCCATCTTATGAAGCCCATTTAAATTAGTCACACTAATTTTTACCCTAATCCTTATTAGTTCCATCTCATGGAGGCCCAATTAAATTAGTCACACTAATTTAATCTTATTCTTTATTATGTCCATCTCATGAAGCCCAATTAAATTAGTCACACTAATTTATTCTAATTTAGCATCAATATAAAACTGCTTTAGTGTGCGACCCTATAGGTTCTTACAACGTTGGCAATATTTTGCTTCTTGCAAGACCAAGTGATCAAGCATTTTCCAAAGAAGCAGCAACAGCCACTTGTGCTTTGCGATCCATCCTATCTCCAGCGTAGTCAGCATCACAATATCCTACAACATCAGAAGAACACCCTTTCTCGTACCAAAGACCAAGATTAGTAGTTCCACTTAAATATCGTAAGATTCGTTTAACTGCAGTTAAATGTGATTGCTTAGGCTTAGACTGGAATCTAGCACAGATCCCAACACTGAGTTGGATATCTGGTCTGGAGGCAGTTAAGTAGAGAAGTGAGCCAATCATCCCTCGATAGTTGCTTTCTGAGACTTTCTCACCATCTTCATCCAAATCAATTACTTGAGAGGGATGCATGGGAGTGCTCATGGGTTTGGCCTTATCCATCAGAAACTTCCTCAGAAGTTCTTTGGTATACTTCTATTGGTGAATAACTGTCCCTTCTGACTCTTGCTTGATTTGCAATCCTAAGAAGAATTTAATTCTCCCATCATGCTCATCTCGAATTCACCTTGCATAAGCTTGGAGAATTCTTTGCAAAGGCATTCATTGGTTGCGCCAAATATTATGTCATCAACATAAATCTGGACAATCAAGAAGCCAGAGTCTTCTGAGAGTGTAAAGAGAGTTGTGTCCACTTTCCCTCTTGAGAATCCGTTTTTAAGTAGGAAAGAGCTCAATCTATCGTACCAAGCTCTTGGAGCTTGTTTCAGACCATAGAGAGCCTTTGTAAGCTTAAATACGTGATCTGGGAATGCATCATTCACAAAACCAGGAGGTTGTTTTACATAAACTTCCTCAGAAAGGTATCCATTCAAGAAGGCAGACTTAACATCCATCTGATAGAGTTTGAAACCTTTGTGTGCAGCAAAAGCTAGCAACATTCTGATAGCTTCCAATCTTGCGACTAGAGCAAAAGTTTCATCGTAGTCTATCCCTTCTTGTTGGTTGTACCCTTGAGCAACCAATCTAGCCTTGTTTCTCACGACTTGACCGTTTTCATCAAGTTTGTTTCGAAACACCCATTTAGTCCCAATGACACTTTTGCCTTTGGGCTTCTGAGTTAGTTTCCAAACTTGATTTCTCTCGAATTGGTCAAGTTCATCCTGCATGGCATTTACCCAGCTAGGATCATCTAACGCCTCTTCTATGGAGTCTGGTTCAAGTTCAGAAACCATAGCAAGATTTGTGTAGTTCCTTCTGGTTCTTACGCCACGTTCTGGATTACCCAAGACTTCATTCTGAGAGACGTTCTTCAAGTCTCTTGAGCCTCTAATCCCTTTAGGAGTAGGGTTCTGAGAAGGAGACACAGAAGGTTCTCTTTCTGAGTCATCAAAGGCTTGACCTTCTGAGAATCTAAATTCCATTGCATTTGGAGAAGTAGATTCTCTAGGTTCTGGAGCTTCGATGATGCTACTAGATTTTTCTTTAGTTAGAGATGGTTGTTCCATGGGTTGGAAGTCAGTCTCATCATCTATAATAATTTTCTTTTTGGCTTTCTCAGAAGAGATGTTGAGTTTCTCAAACTCATCTTCTAAGTCTGCATCTTTCTGAGACATGTCCTTATTAAGTTCTTTGAACTTAATATGGATTGTCTCTTCAACATATTTACTCCTTTTGTTATATACTCTGTAAGCTTTAGAGACTGAGGAGTATCCTAGGAAGCATGCATCATCGGACTTAGGATCAAACTTAGAGAGTTTGTCCTTTGTGTTGAGAACAAAACAAGAAGAACAAATACATGGAAATAAGAAATGTTTGGTATTTTATTCTTCCATAGCTCGTAAGGTGTCTTTTTCAGAATTGGTCTCAGAAAGACTCGATTCTGAATGTAGCATGAAGTGTTAACTGCTTCAGCCCAGAAACCTTTTGAAAGTCCGCTTTCTAAGAGCATTGTTCTTGCCATCTCTTGAAGGCTTCGATTCTTTCTCTCAGCCACTCCATTTTGTTGAGGAGTTCTGGGAGATGAGAATTCGTGAGCAATGCCCAGATTTTCACAAAACTTTCGAAAGCATGGTTCTCAAATTCACCACCATGATCTGATCTTATGGCATGAATGTGCGAATCCTTTTCTGTTGAAACTCTTTTGCAAATGCTTTAAAACTTCTCAAAAGTTTCTTCCTTAGAGGCTAGAAAGAAAACCCAAGTGAATCTGGAGTAATCATCCACTATGACAAGACCATAGCGTTTTCCAGAAAGGGAAGCCGTTCTGGTTGGTCCAAAGAGATCCATGTGGAGTAGTTCCAGTGGTTTCTGAGTAGAAATACCACTTTTACTGGGAAAGGAAGCTTTGGTCTGTTTCCCTTTTTCACAGAAGTCGCAGGTTGCATCCTTCTGATACTTAATTCTGGAAGGCCCTTTACAAGTCCTTTCTGAGAGAGTTCAGAAAGAAGTCTCATATGGGCATGACCAAGTTTCTTATGCCATAGCCATTTGTCTTCTTGGACAGAGATAAGGCACTCCACGTTTTGATCCTTTAGATCATCCAGATGGATAACATAGATATTACCAACACGTTTCCTTCCAGAACGATCTTGTCATTTATGAGATTAATCACATGACAATACTTGGCATAAAACTCACATTTAAGCCTTTGTCACAAAATTGACTAATGCTTAATAGATTGTGAGTTAAGCCATCGACCAAAAGTACATCTGAGATTTGGTGAGAGGAATCCTTACCAACATCTCCGATTGCAGTGACTCTTCCCTTAGCTCCATCACCGAATCGCACTGTTCCGCCTTTTTGGGCTTGAGACTTCTGAACCAGTGCTTGCTTACAGTCATGTGCCTCGAGCAGCCACTGTCAAGGTACCACTGCTCATTGTGGTGGTGGAGCAGCGCTTGATGATGTACCTGCAGTCACAAAGTTAACAGATTTAGGTACCCATTCTTTGTTGGGTCCTTGCTTGTTAGCTTCTTGGACTTTTGCCTTCTTTTCTTAGAAGGGTCATGGTTTTGAGAGTCAGAGACCTTTTGTTTGCCCTTTTCAGAAGCACTTGCTTTATGAGAAGTTTTACCCTTCTGAGAGGGGTTAGTCTTCTTAGAAGGCTTTGCTTTCTGAGTTTTCTTTGAGCCTTCTGAGGCTTAGAGATTTTTCCTTTTTCCAACATAGGACATTCTTCAGAACCATGGCCACTTTTAAAACATGCGATGCACGTGCGAGGTGATTTAGTTAAAGATGGATCATATCATTTGGTTCGAAGATTTCTTCATAACCAAGTCCACTCTATCCTTGTAAGGTCTTTGACCACCAAGCAAGAGTGTCATCATTTTTTTCACCTTGACCATCTTAACTAAGTCAGAAGTGAGAAGCTCATTTGTCTTTTGTAATTCTATCAAAGCCAGTTCGGCTTTTTCAACAGTTACAGAAGACATTGTTTCTAAAGCTTGATAGAGTTGTGACTTCAAGATATCTATTTTTAAAGTCATCTCTTTCAAGCCTTATGTTCTCTACTTCTTGAATTAGTCTAGCATTTTCAGCTTCTAAGTGTTAAAAGACTTTCTAGTTTGCTGAAATTGTTAGCTAATTCGTTTGAGTCTCTCAGAAGCTCTTCATAGAGTTCTGAGATCTCATTGTATGAGTATGAGAGAGGAGGAGAGTTTGGTACCTCTTCTGACTCAGATTCTGTTTCCAGAATATAGTCAGTACCGGCCATGAAGCAGACATTTGCTCCTCTTCACTTGCTGACTCAGAGCCTTCCTCTTCTGAGTCACTCCATGTAGCAGCCATTGCCTTCTTCTTCTTCTTGGGAATGAACTTCTTCTTTCCCTTGTTCTGAGGGCACTCCGTTCTGAAGTGGCCCTTTTCTCCACAGCCGAAACATGTGCATCAGAAGGCTTTGACTTCCTTTTCTAGGGGTGATCTCTTTGTCTTGCTTGGTCTTCTCTTCCAAGCTTCTTCATTTTCCTTACTAGAAGAGAGATGTCATCTTCATCGGAATCTGAGTTTTGATCGTTTTCAGACTCAGATATTTCTTCAGCCTTTAGGGCTTTTGAAGTCTTTTGATCTGACTTTTCAGAGCCAGAGCTTTCTGAGGTCTTGAGGATGAAGATGGTCCTCCAAGCAGTCCTTCAAGCTCAATCTCGTGAGTTCTGAGTGAGCCAAACAATACATCTAAACCCAGCTGATTTAGATCCTTTGCTTCTTGGATCGCTGTCACCTTTGGGCGCCACATGGCAGAGAGGCTTCTGAGAATTTTCCTCACCATCTCAGCGTTGGAGTAGGTCTTTCCAAGACCTTTAGCTGATTTATGATGTGGAGAAACCTTATTGACATGTTGTCAATGGTTTCCTCAGGTTGCATGCAGAAGGACTCGTACTTATGTACGAGCATTGATACCTTGGTTTCCTTGACTTTATCATTTCCTTCATGCAGCATGTGTAATCTCTCCCAAATTTCTTGAGCGGTGTCACACGACACAATCTTGTCGTATTCTACCTTGGGCAAGGCGCAGAAAAGAATGTATTTAGCTTTGAAGTTTAGTTGTATCTTCTCCTTCATCTCTTGAGTCCATTCGTCCTTAGGGACTCGTCTTGTATAGGTTCTGAGGGCTGGAGGTGCCACTCCTGGCTCAGCGTCTGTTGCAACTACAACATCCTCTGTAATTGTCTGCAGAGGCTGATAGTCTCCATTCTCGATCCTATCCCATAAGTCCAGACTGGTGTGCTTGATGAATAGCGTCATCCTGTCACGCCAGTAGTCGAAGCTGTCTCCGAGAAACATCAGAGGTCTGTTTATTGAAGCCCCATCTGATATGAATGCAGCTGGTGAATTCATATTTCCCTTCGTGGATCTTTTTCCTTGACACTGCAAAGTGCTCAATCCCTTAAGGACCGAACTCTGATGCCAATTGAAAGTGTATGTGTGCACGAGAAGGGGGGTTGAATCGTGCAAGTTTTAAAAAATTACTTCTTTAAACTTTTACTTAGAAAGCTGTTTTTACTCAGAAGGTAGATTTAAGAGTTTGCAGCGGAAATTGCTTTCTGAGAAGATTAAGTTTCTGAGAACTTAGTCTTTCTGAGAAAGTTCCTTTCTGAAGAATTTTAAGAAAATGACTTAAAGTTAGAGTTTCTTAAAAGCTTTCTGATTTTGATCAATAAGGTTTTCACGAGACCTCTTAATTGGAATAGTGGTAGAGATTTTCTCAAAGATTTATGCAAGTAAGGAGCAAGGGAGAAAAGCTTAACACAAAGAATTTTATACTAGTTCGGTTATAACCAACCTACTCCAGTCCTCAACCTTCAGTTGAGAGTTCTTAGATATTCTTCTTAAAGTGCCTTCCCAGACAACACTGCCTTTACCAAGTAAAGGACTTCCACCACTTCACAACCCGAAGTGGATTTCCTTGCCTCACACTAGAGGACTTCCTTGCCTCCAACACTAGAGGACTTCTTTGCCTTAAGCACTTAAGGACTTCCTGGCCTCACACTGAGGACTTCTTTGCCTTAAACACTTAAGGACTTAAACGTTGCCTCAAAAACACTTCGAGGACTTAAACTACCTTCAAACAGCGAAGGACTTAGCGTTTTTCGGAAAGTTGTTTTTGCTTTGAAAACCAACTACTAAGATTAAGTTACAAACTTAATTTGACCCTTAGTAGACTTCTAGATTTAACTTACAATTGTAAGAATTTACACCAATACAGAACTAGAAGATTTTCGCAAAGTTGAAAGAACAATTCCGTAAATTGTCTTTCTGAGAAAGTTCTAAGTTTTCGCAGATGATTTTCAATTCAGCAGAGTTTTGCACGTTAATCAAGAGTTTTTAGCGCAAGAGTTTTCGTCACATTGCTCTAGAATTGAACTCATATATAGGCATCAAAGAGCCGCGAAATTAGAAGCTTTCACTTTGCTTATGTGGCTGTGTCCTTTTCAGAACGGCTCCCTGCTACAGTCAGCGCGAAATGAGGAACTTTTCAGAACTGCACAGTGCGCGTGTTCCCACTTCCTTAGCTAGTTGTAGCGAGCTTTCTGAGACTTCTTGCGATCCCTTGAGTCCAGACCCTTGGTTGCTTCTGAGTCCAACTTTCTGAGAGTTGTACGGACTTCTGAGGCGAACCTTCTGAGGGAAGACCCTTCTGAGAGCTACTAGTCGCAAGGTCTTCTGAGACCCTTCTGAGGCGACAGTGTTCTTTCCTCAGAAACATGTTTTCACCTTCTGCGCTTCTGAGACATCCTTTCTGATATCTTTTGGCGCTATGATTTTATCAATTGATCTCGAGGTTACTTGATGTTTTTTCTTGGTCTTTGCTCATGGTATTGCAATAATTTAAAGCTTTCTGAGACACTTAGCGCACATATTAGCAAAACCTTAAGTAAAATTTTTATACTTATGGCTTACCTTGTTATCATTAAAACTTTCATTGCTCTAAGAGAATTATGCCTAATTCTCTCAGAAGGGTTCTGGAACTTACACTAAGGACCTAAGGAAATAAGACTAGCATTGGTTAGCATGAGTCACAATTAAACACAAGGGGGAATTCCACCCAAACACAATGCAAGACTTGGATTTCACTTTTTGCAACCATGCACACGAAAGCACAAGAGCTTTGCTCCCTTTTTTTTTCTTTTCTTTTTACATTTCACACTTAAAACATTAGGTCTTTGACCTTGAATTTCTTTTCTTTTCTTTTTTTAAACTTTGCTTTGCTTTTGTGTGCTTTTCTTCCTTTGTTTCCTTTTTATATTTTTTTTTCACATACAACAATCCACAATTCCACACATAAGACCACATATACAATGCAACAAAGACACATAGTCCAATCTACAACCAAGGTTTCCTTCCCCCACACTTAGAAGTTTGCCTTCCATGGCAAACCCCCACACTTAGACTCAAGCATGCAAGATGATAAAACCAATGCTACTCCACTTTCCAAAGGTAGGGTGTAAAATGGTTTTTCACCTTTTTGGCTTATGATGAGCTAAGATGAAAGAATGGGATATATAGCTCAAAGGGGCTTGCAAGGGCAATGTATAGGGTAGGCAATATGGTCGTGGACTTAAGAAGAAAAGTGCCTCCATCACACTCAAGAATGCATATGAAAATGTAACGTCAATGAAGAGTCAAGGCAAACCCTAGAATGACAAAGTCCACAAGAGATGCACACAACAAGAATGGCATGACATGTAATGAGTGTAACATCCCAATTTATTAACTATGCCATGGACATAACTAACAATTGACATGTTACAACCACCCAAAAACCCCATTTTTTTTGTGCATAAACTCTTATCACGAATAAATGATAATGTCGATACTCGAGAGCTATGACCTTTGGAATCATGCACGAATGGATATCATGGATAATCGTCTAAAGGTATATGAAGAATAACATAAGTAATAGAGGCCCATACATCAACGGCCATAATATTAAATACATAATATATGCGTAGGGAGCAATACAAAAATATTTAAGTATATTAGAGGTTCTACTTAATACATGCCATAGAATATGAAAAGAAGTTGTTACAACCAAAAATGGACAGTGTAAAGTCCTGGTCCGGATGTACAAGTTGGACTCAGATGGAGTGCAAAGCTGCCCAATAAATATATACAAACCAAAGAAGTGTTTATCTCCCACGCAGGGTACAACAGCTCCAAAACAAAACATACAGACCACAAGACATAACTAGAATTAAGGGCGGGGGGGGGGGGGGGGGGGAGGGGGGGTGGCTACAAAGCCGATCTTCCAGACATGGCTCCGGTGTCTTCCGTCCGCTGTTAACCATCACTCTCCTCGCTCAGCGCTGGTCCTCCGGCTAAGGATATCACCTCCGGTTCGTCCTCCATCTGCTCGCCCTCGTCGGTGGGCGGGGCTGCCTCATCACTCTCGTACCCCTCCTCCTCGGGGTCTGACTCGTCCGACTCCAGAGCGGGTATGGGCACTGGAGGTGGTGGCGGATGAGCGGGCGCTGGGACATGCGCGGGTGCAGGATCGGGAACAGGAGCGGGGTATCTCGCCATGAGCTCTGGGATGAAGAAACGATATACCCCGGATATGGTGGAGACCATGGTCACGGCGCCAGTCGACGACATGTAGCTAGCTACCGCGAAGTCATATGTCAGTCGACGTGGCAGGGGCGGCGGCGGTGGCTGCTCCATACGTATCTAGAATCGAAGCATCAAAAGAGAAAAGAGTAAGACGGGGTCGTCTTAGTGAGTTACACAGAGCACACGGATCTACGTGCTCGAAAACATCGATTCTAGCCAGTCAAAGTAATACTCGGGTATAAAATGGTACTCTACTTTCTAAAAAGGTGGAGTCCTTACTTTGACTGGTTCACACATCTTACTGATCCGTTTCTAAAGGAACCTAGGGTCTCTCTAAGTTTTTGTGTTCCCTCATTCAATGCGAATGCACACTCCCCTCCCGGGCATCTAATCATACCATCACAAGCATATCAACAATCCAAACATTCATCCTACGTCTACCCGTTAAATCTCTTCACTTCGACGAGCAACACTACCGATTATTCTCATCGCTTCGGCAAGCGGTCAAAAACCGATTGTTCTCTTCGCCTCGGTGAGCGGCACTAACCGATTATTCTCTTCGCCTCGGCGAGCGGTACTAACCGATTATTATCTTCGCCTCGGTGAGCGGTACTAACCGATTATTCTCGTCGCCTCGATGAGCGGTACTAACCGATTATTCTCGTCGCCTCGGTGAGCGGTACTAACCGATTATTCTCGTCGCCTCGATGAGCGTACTAACCGATTATTCTCTTCGCCTCGGTGAGCGGTACTAAAACTTAATCCAACCATTGTAACATCCCATAACGTTTAAATCTACCTCTAGTGTCTTCGGGATACTCTTCGGGAGTTTCCTGGCATGTACTTCAGGAGTTACCCGACATTCTCCACGAAACCAATCTATTTGTACAACCATATCAATTTAACTTCATCTGGTTGTTTCCGGGGTAATCCTCGGGAGCTTCCTGCATGTACCTCAGGATTCACCCGGATTCCCACGAAACCAACCTATCATCAATCGTGACTCATCACTTTTCTTAACATATATAGGTGCTTAATTACCTCATTACAGCAACCATCTCAATCCAGTATTCAACTATGCACATAATCTATCTTTAAAACAATTTTTCAGACAAACATAAACTTTGAAATCAAACGCATAAGTGATGAGCATTTTTCCCCGTTTCATCTTTTCATACATTTACAATATCTTTTCATATAAGTATCTATGACCATAATCTCATTATGTCACATAACATATTTTAGCATTCAATCATAGCACCATGTAATTGTATATACCTAATTATGTCATGTTCACATATTCATGTCATACTTTATCATCAAACATAGCATTATGTGATTACACACATTACACATAACGTAACGTATCATCCTCATGACATAATATCCATCATCATCTCATATAAAGCCTCTCTTCCTCATAACAACATAGCATAATCCTTCTTTATCTCTAATTAACATAGTATAATTCATCAACATAATCCCTTATATAACTCATCATCATCTCATTTTAACACATGCATTTCATCATCGTAATTCATAGTAATACACTCATCAATTCATGTCACCACATAGCACTACTCATATCATATCTACACATTATTAACTTAACATTTTAGCATATTAACATCACCATTTATCATCTTCTCATATCAATAATCTCATCATCGGTTCCTATCAGCAAATGCAATCACTATCACCCTCTACTAAGACACGTCATCATTTCAATTCCGTAACACTTTCATAAAGGCATTCGAGCTCTCCAAATACAACACTCTTACTTTAAATTAAAGCATTGAATCTTCCATCATACACATAACATAATTCTACAATCATTCTCATCAAATCTCACAAAGTTCGCCATCAAATTTGCATACACTCAAGTCCCCGTGTCACACTTTAGCTCACCATCCTTTAACATAATATTGTATATTTTTCCATTCCCTTTTAAGATCAAATAACATGCAACATACTCCTTTTTATTATGTTAAAATAACATATTAACCCCCTAGTCATTATTTGAAAACTTCTACTTGAAATAGGATGAAAACAGGTGAATTTTTACTTTTCTGGTGCAGGGATCGATCCTGCACTAAAATTGTTCCTCCCGGGTAAAATTTTGCCCAGGGATCGATTGTAAGCTCCAGAACCCTTCGGAGAGAATTAAGCATAATTCTCTTAGAGTTATGAAAGTTTTAATGATAACAAGGTAAGCCATAAGTATAAAATTTTACTTAAGGTTTTTGCTAATATGTGCGCTAAGTGTCTCAGAAAGCTTTAAATTATTGCAATGCCATGAGCAAAGACCAAGACAAAACATCAAGTAGCCTTGAAATCAATTGATAAAATCATAGCACAAAGATATCAGAAAGGATGTCTCAGAAGCGCAGAAGGTGAAAACATGTTTCTGAGGAAAAGAACGCTGTCGCCTCAGAAAGGTCTCAGAAGACCTTGCGACTAGCAGTTCTCAGAAGGGTCTTCCCTCAGAAGGTTAGCCTCAGAAGTCCGTACATCTATGTTATCCATCTGGATGATCTAAAGGATCAAAATGTGGAATTCCTTGTCTCTGTCCAAGAAGACAAATGGCTATGGCATAAGAAATTTGGTCATGCCCATATGAGACTTCTTTCTGAACTCTCTCAAAAAGGACTTGTAAAGGCCTTCCCAGAATAAGTATCAGAAGGATGCAACCTGCGACTTCTGTGAAAAAGGGAAACAGACCAAGGCTTCCTTTCCCAGTAAAGTGGTATTTCTACTCAGAAACCACTGGAACTGCTCCACATGGATCTCTTCGGACCAACTAGAACAGCTTCCCTTTCTGGAAAACGCTATGGTCTTGTCATAGTGGATGATTACTCCAGATTCACTGGGTTTTCTTTCTAGCTTCTAAGGAAGAAACTTTTGAGAAGTTCAAAGCATTTGCGAAAAGAGTTTCAACTGAAAAGGATTCGCACATTCATGCCATTAGATCAGATCATGGTGGTGAATTTGAGAATCATGCTTTTGAAAAGCTTTGTGAAAATCTGGGCATTGCTCACGAATTCTCATCTCCCAGAACTCCTCAACAAAATGGAGTAGCTGAGAGAAAGAATCGAAGCCTTCAAGAGATGGCAAGAACAATGCTCTTAGAAAGTGGACTTTCAAAAGGTTTCTGGGCTGAAGCAGTAAATACTTCATGCTACATTCAGAATCGAGTCTTTCTAAGACCAATTCTAAAAAGGACACCTTACGAGCTATGGAAGAATAAAATACCAAACATTTCTTATTTCCATGTATTTGGTTCTTCTTGTTTTATTCTCAACACAAAGGACAAACTCTCCAAGTTTGACCCTAAGTCCGATGATGGATACTTCCTAGGATACTCCTCAGCCTCTAAAGCTTACAGAGTATATAACAAAAGGAGTAAATGTGTTGAAGAGACAATCCATATTAAGTTCAAAGAACTTAGTAAGGACCTGTCTCAGAAAGATGCTAACTTAGAAGATGAGTTTGAGAAACTCAACATCTCTTCTGAGAAAGCCAAAAGGAAAATTCTTATAGATGATGAGACTGACTTCCAACCCATGGAACAATCATCTTCATCTAAAGAAAAATCTAGTAACATCATCGAAGCTCCAGAACCTAGAGAATCTACTTCTCCAAATACAATGGAACCTAGATTCTCAGAAGGACAAGCTTCTGATGACTCAGAAAGAGAACCTTCTGAGTCTCCTTCTCAGAACCCTACTACTAAAGGGATCAGAGGGTCAAGAGACTTGAAGAACGTCTCTCAGAATGAAGTCTTGGGCAATCCAGAAAGTGGCGTAAGAACCAGAAGGAACTATACAAATCTTGCTATGGTTTATGAACTTGAACCAGATTCCATAGAAGAGGCGTTAGATGATCCTAGCTGGGTAAATGCCATGCAGGATGAACTTGACCAATTCGAGAGAAATCAAGTTTGGAAACTGACTCAGAAACCCAAAGGCAAGAGTGTCATTGGGACTAAATGGGTGTTTCGAAACAAACTTGATGAAAACGGTCAAGTTGTAAGAAACAAGGCCAGATTGGTTGCACAAGGGTACAACCAACAAGAAGGGATAGACTATGATGAAACTTTCGCTCCAGTCGCAAGATTGGAAGCTATCAGAATGTTGCTAGCTTTTGCTGCACACAAAGGTTTCAAACTCTATCAGATGGACGTTAAGTCTGCCTTCTTGAATGGATACCTCTCTGAGGAAGTTTATGTAAAACAACCTCCTGGTTTTGTGAATGATGCATTCCCTAATCATGTATTTAAGCTTACAAAGGCTCTCTATGGTCTGAAACAAGATCCAAGAGCTTGGTACGATAGATTGAGCTCTTCCTGCTTAAAAACGGATTCTCAAGAGGGAAAGTGGACACAACTCTTTTTACACTCTCAGAAGACTCTGGCTTCTTGATTGTCCAGATTTACGTTGATGACATAATATTTGGAGCAACCAATGAATGCCTTTGCAAAGAATTCTCCAAGCTTATGCAAGGTGAATTCGAGATGAGCATGATGGGAGAATTAAAATTCTTCCTAGGATTGCAAATCAAGCAAGAGTCAGAAGGGACAGTTATTCATCAAGAGAAGTATACCAAGGAACTTCTGAGGAAGTTTCTGATGGATAAGGCCAAACCCATGAGCACTCCATGCATCCCTCTCAAGTAATTGACTTGGATGAAGATGGTGAGAAAGTCTCAGAAAGCAACTATCGAGGGATGATTGGCTCACTTCTCTACTTAACTGCCTCCAGACCAGATATCCAACTCAGTGTTGGGATCTGTGCTAGATTCCAGTCTAAGCCTAAGCAATCACACTTAACTGCAGTTAAACGAATTTTACGATATTAAGTGGAACTACTAATCTTGGTCTTTGGTACGAGAAAGGTTGTTCTTCAGATGTTGTAGGTATTGTGATGCTGACTACGCTGGAGATAGGACAATCGCAAAAGCACAAGTGGCTGCTGCTGCTTCTTTGGAAATGCTTGATCACTTGGTCTTGCAAGAAGCCAAAATACGATCGCCCTATCAACTGCTGAAGCTGAATATGTATCTGCTGCGAATTACTGTTCTCAGATGCTCTGGATTAAGAATCAGCTACTTGATTATCAAATAAGGTACACCAAATCCCTATCCTCTGTGATAATACAAGTGCTATCAACTTAGCTAAGAATCCTATCAACATTCTCGATCCAAGCACATTGATATAAAACATCATTTTATTCGGGATCATGTCAAAAAGGCGACATTGAACTCAAATTTGTAAATACTGGAGTCAAATCTCAGATATATTTACAAAGCCTTTACCGAGGATCGTTTCAATGTTCTGAAAGGATTTCTCAATCTAAGACGTTTCTAAGTACTTTGAAACTAAAAACTTTTTCTTAGAAACTCCCCTTAGCCCTAGCTTAGACTCTGAGACGAACAATAGAACTAAGCTTCTGAACTAGAAGTAGGAAAACACAGAAAAACTCCATCTGAGAAAATTTGTTCTCAGAAGACTCATCTCTCAGAAAGGAGATCTTCTGAAACATCTCTCACAAGGAGGGTTTCTCAGAAGGACCACCTCTCTCAGAAAGGTGCCTTCCGAGAAACAAGTTACCAACGGTAACTTTTGGATAAGTGGCAGGAAACGGCCAGTTACAAGCCATGCCTATAAATACTCATGGCATTGTTTCATTTAAGCACTTTACGCTTAAAGCTTACCAAAACTCTGCCAAATCCTCGCCTCGCTTTTCAAATCTTCATCTGCTCTCTCACTATCTCTCTCTCTTTCTTGTTCTTCTCTATCTCTTCTCAAAACTCAAACCCCTCTTTCAAATGGTCGTCTCCGGAGAAATCAAGGGCTTAATGAGAAACAATCGCAATGAGATATCCGAAGATATTCTCTATGACAATGAGGAAATGCAATCCCTATTCCACAAGACTTATCTCCCACGGAATCTAGCCATGGGAAGGGTATTGCCTCTCAATGTCTACAACCAGGTGGACGAACTTCAGCTCACATTCCTTAAGCAACCTGGATGGCCAGCCATGATGAGCTCCGAGGATGTATGCTACCCAAATGTGGTAAGGGCCTTCTATTCGCAAATAGAAAGGTTCACCAACAAAGGGTCAAGAGCACGATTGGTGACCAACAGATCCGCTTCTCATCCTCTGACATCAACAAAGTCTTCAAGACCTTGAATGGTGGTGTTGTCATCGCCGACGACCCAGAATGGGTCAAGGAAGTAGATGACTCAGAAGAAGAAGTCGTGACACTTCTGACTGGTAGCAACAGCCTACCACTCAAGGGGGTAAAGGTGCCTCATCTTACACAAGAGGCCAGAATCATCTTCTCCGTTGTGCAACACACCCTTCTCCCTCGGATTGGAGACATGGGGAACGTTACCACCATGGATGCCTGCCTGCTGTACCACCTGCTGAAGAAGGAAAGAGTAGATTTTGGGAGGATGGTGCTCAACTACATGATGCACCAGGCTCATCCGAAGAGGGCTCTCACAAGTCTACCTTACGGGAAGCCTTCTGACCAGAATCCTCGACCATTTCTCCTTCCCACTTGAAGACTATGAATACGTCTTCAACCACAGCAAATTCTCCATGGTCACCTTCAACAACATCAAGAAGAAGAAGGTACCAGAGACGGGGGCACCTAAGAAGAAGGAGGAAGCAAAGCCTTCCAAGGGAGCTGCTGGTCCAAACCAGCCCTCTAAGGCTGAGAAAGGAAAGGAAAAGGTTTCCGATCCTTCAGAAAAGAAGAAGAAGAAGCAAAAGGTGACTCATCTTTCTCCAACAAGGGTGACAAGGAGTATGGCTTCTGAGGAAGCTCAGAAGACTCCTCAGAAGGAACCTACGGTTGTTGAGGCTGCTGAAGACTCAGAAGAAACAACATCTGAGCAACCCATGACCAGAAAAAGGAAAGCACCTCCAACTCTCCAAGTCCCAGACGTGCCACCAGAAGGGAAAAAGAAACGTGGTCGTTTGGTAAAAGCTAACTCTAAAACTCCACCTTCATTTCTTAACTCTTCTTCTACTTCAATTCCTGTTCTGATTCTGTTGCGTTTTTAAACCACCAAATTTAAACTAAACTCCTACATTCCTTGAAATATCAGGGAAAGACTCACAAAGGAGTGGGGATAAAAACCACTAAGAAACAAGCCCGCCAAAGACGACGGGTAAAGAAATTGTAGCAGTTGCTGCTACTGCTGCCACCCACCGCTACTACTGCTGCTGCTTGCTGTTGAAGAAGAAGCAGAAGCTTCTCATCACTCCTCCTCCTCTGGGAATGTCTCCCCTACCAGAGAAGACATTCAAGGGCATGGAGGAATGTTGCTGATTCTTCGTCAGAAGAAGAGGTTGCAGCAAAGCTTTCGCATTGAGCATCGCCACTCCAGATGCTGGAAGCTCCAAGAAAGAGCCCCAGAAGAAGCCATCTGAGGTTTCTATGGTGGAACTTTCTGAGGCAACCACAACTGAAGTTGCCACTGTGAATGCTGAGTCATTGGCTCAGACGATGCTCGACCGTCCAGAAGGCACATGGCTCAACCTTCTGAGACTCAAGAAGCTGCTCAGATGCAACCAGAACAACAACTACTAGCATGAGGAAGCCTTCAAAGAACAACTTCTTGAGGTTGGTCCTATCTCCTCTGAGATCCCTCTGGAACATGAGGAAACTCATGTCTCAACACATTGAAGTAGTTGCCAGGGACCACCAGCACTGGGCTCAGCTCAGAGGTGGGCGCTGACGCTACCATGGCTGCCGGAGTTTGCAAGCAGTTGAGGCATTTGTTGCCCACAAGTTCCTTAGAAGAACTCTATCTGAGAAGGACTCTCAGAAGGAACCAGAGGTTCCCCCTCTAGATATAACAGAGGTTTCCTCCTACATCCTTTGATCAACCAAGGTCCCACCTTCTCGATTACGGACTCAATGATTGGTCCGGCTTTCAGCTGGAAGGATGGTATCACCCCACCCTCTGTGCAATTTCGGCCTTTCTTTGGTCGAACTGAGCAAGTTGAAGTGCATTGAAGCCATGCATAGCCAGATCTCAACCTTCAACCTCTCCGACGATGCTCAGACTTCTGGTGCTATGGAGCAACCATCAGCTAGGCAACCCTCTGATCTAGACCTTGCTCTAGTTTCTGAGGACACTCAAAGGCAGCCTTCCATTGACCTTGCTGCTATTGAAGGTAAAGCTGTCCAAGAAGAAGAACCTCCTGAATATCAAACAAGGGATATAATCGATGAAGTACTTGAGGCTGAAGTCTCTCGTCCTCCTTCATCTCAACCCCTCATCTTCTCAACAGCCTTCCACTGCCTCTGAACTCCCTCCAGAATGTGCTCAGAATGCGACTCAGAGCGAGATTCTCATGGAGATATGCCAGCTGCTACCTACATTGCCAGAAGACAGTAGTTCTAAGTCAATGATGGCGTTTATGTCTTAGCCACCCTTTTTGATGTAACAAAGGGGAGTAGATAAATGGATAAAATTTTTGTACATTGGCTATCGTAAGCACTAGGCTAGAACCTAGGGGAGCAACAACTTAGGGGGAGCCAAATATTTTGTATCTTTAACAAAATCATAAATGAAAAATCATTATTTTGGCATCTCATGTTTTACATATTTTATGCTTATCTTTTATTATTTATTTTTTGGCATCTCGTGATTTACTTAGCTTGGTATTTCTGAATTTCATACATACATTGATTATGAAATACATGCTATGTAATTGATAATCTCAAACAGTGATCATACATTGCATACTTGAACTGTTGATTATCACAGCCTTCTAAGAAAATAACGAAGCCTTCTCTCAGAAAGCTAAGTTAGTCTCTAAGAAAGCAAAAGTGCATTCTGAATAAGTTGTGAACTTACTCAGAAACACTTCTGAACTTAAGCAAAATTATTATCTTAAGACTTAAGTTGTTATCATCAAAAAGGGGGAGATTGTAAGCTCCAGAACCCTTCGGAGAGAATTAAGCATAATTCTCTTAGAGTTATGAAAGTTTTAATGATAACAAGGTAAGCCATAAGTATAAAATTTTACTTAAGATTTTGCTAATATGTGCGCTAAGTGTCTCAGAAAGCTTTAAATTATTGCAATGCCATGAGCAAAGACCAAGACAAAACATCAAGTAGCCTTGAAATCAATTGATAAAATCATAGCACAAAGATATCAGAAAGGATGTCTCAGAAGCGCAGAAGGTGAAAACATGTTTCTGAGGAAAGAACGCTGTCGCCTCAGAAAGGTCTCAGAAGACCTTGCGACTAGCAGTTCTCAGAAGGGTCTTCCCTCAGAAGGTTAGCCTCAGAAGTCCGTACAACTCTTAGAAGGTTGGACTCAGAAGCAACCAAGTGTCTGGATTCAAGGAAGTGCAAACAGTCTCAGAAAGCTCGCTACAACTAGCCAAGGAAGTGGGAACACGCGCACTGTGCAGTTCTGAAAAGTTCCTCATTTTGCGCTGACTGTAGCAGGGAGCCGTTCTGAAAAGGACACAGCCACATAAGCAAAGTGAAAGCTTCTAATTTCGCGGATTTTTGATGCCTATATATATGAGTTCAATTCCAGAGCAATGTGACGAAACTCTTGCGCAAAAACTATTGATTAAACGTGCCAAAACTCTGCTGAATTGAAAATCATTTTGCGAAAACTTAGAACTTTCTCAGAAAGACAATTTTTACGAAATTGTTC
This sequence comes from Aeschynomene evenia, assembly GCA_013621005.1. Taxonomy (NCBI): domain Eukaryota; kingdom Viridiplantae; phylum Streptophyta; class Magnoliopsida; order Fabales; family Fabaceae; genus Aeschynomene; species Aeschynomene evenia. The sequence goes on along the minus strand of RYYW01000111.1, from coordinate 151,910 downwards.
TTCTAACTTTGCAAAATCTTCTAGTTCTGAATTGGTGTAAATTCTTACATTTGTAAGTTAATTCTAGAAGTCTACTAAGTGTAAAACTAGGTTTGTAACTTAGTCTTGGTAGTTGTTTTCGATCAAAACAAACCTTCGAAAAATGCTAAGTCCTTCTTTGTGTGAAGGCAGTTTTAAGTCCTCTAGTGTTTGAGGCAAAGTTCAAAGTCCTTAATTGTTTAAGGCAAGGAAGTCCTCAGTTGTGAGGCAAGGAAGTCCTTAAGTGTTTAAGGAAAAGAAGTCCTCTAGTGTGAGGCAAGGAAGTCCTCTAGTGTGAGGCAAAGAAATCCACTTCGGGTTGTGAAGTGGTGGAAGTCCTTTACTTGGTAAAGGCAGTGTTGTCTGGGAAGGCACATTAAGAAGAATATCTAAGAACTCTCAACTGAAGGTTGAGGACTGGAGTAGGTTGGTTATAACCGAACCAGTATAAAATCCCTTGTGTTAAGCTTTTCTCCCTAACTCCTTACGTGTCCAAATCTTTGAGAAAAACTCTATCACAACTTTGTTTAAGAGGTCTCGTGAAGACTTCATTGATTAAAATCAGAAAGCGTTTAAGAAACTCTAACTCAAAGCTATTTTCTTAGAACTGCTCAGAAAGGAACTTTCTCAGAAAGACTAAGTTCTCAGAAACTTAATCTTCTCAGAAAGCAATTTCCGCTGCAAACTTTAAAATCTATCTTCTGAGTAAAACAGTTTTCTAAGTAAAAGTTTTAAGAAGTAATTTTTTTAAAACTTGCACGATTCAACCCCCCCCCCTTCTCGTGCACACATACACTTTCACAATTCTCTACAATTGGGTCACAAGAAAGAGGGTCAAGAACAAGATTGCTGAAAAATCCTTGAGGGGATATCAAGGTGGAAAGTCTTCTTTGAGGGTACATCCTAGGAGCAAGAATCTTTCTAGAGGGGATATCTAGAGAGTGTCGAACCTGAGAAGGTTGAAAAATATATCAGATTGATTGTAATTGTTGTTCAAGAACTCTTGTCTAATGGAACTCAATCGGTTGAAGATTGAAAAACTGGATGTAGGGTCATTTATGGCCGAACCAGTATAAATCTTGGTTTAATTCTCTTACCCTTTATCTCTTGAATTCATACATATTGAATTTTGCATTCATAAATCTGTTTTGGGTGTGTTTGATAATTCTGAAATCTGTGAAAGAATCTGCAGAATTCAGAAGCATGATTATTTGCTTTTAAAACTTAAAGAATCTTGTGAAATAAATAATCTTGGTGATATAAGTGTTTTGGTGTAATAATTTGGTTGTGTTAATAAGATTAAAACATATAGAATTGATAAAGAAATCAGAAATGAGATTGATTTAGAAAGGATTAAGAAAACTGAGTCAGAAGCTGTGTTCTTGATCTTGTAAAATCTGCAATTTGTTGTGTTTGTGTCTGATACTTCTGATATAGTTCTTATATTAATTTTTACATGTTTTAAGTGTTTTAAAGGTTTAAATCATATGTTTGTATATTGATTTAAGTCTTGATTAATTGATTTGATCATATTGACATTAAAGAATTGAATTTGAGAAGTCAGGAAGATTGAAACCTACTGCTGTAGAATTCAGAAGATTGAATCTGTTTCTGAATCTTCTGAGTTCAGAAGATTGATATTTCTGAATCTGTTATTATTGTAATTGATAATTCTAAAATTGATTTTCATATCTTGATATTGTCATTTTAATTGAAATTAATTCAGTGATTTGATATATCTGTGAAAAGTCAGAAGTTTGATGCAAAAGTGATTTGAATTAATTGGTTGTGTTGATCTGCTGCATATACTTTGAGAAACTTTATTTCTTTTGCTTGATTTTATATTTCTGACTTGAAACTAATTCTTGACAAGTTGAGAAGCTTGATCATATTTGAAAGTGCAGAAGTTTTAATATACAAGAAAAAGTTTAAAACCAATTCACCCCCCCCCCCCCCTCTTGGGTTGGAAAGCATAGCTTTAGAGATTCTCCAAAGAGACTCTCACACCATCATAGATAGGATATTTGATATACATTTGATATATTTTTGACAGAACCATCAGGAATAATCACGAATTTGAATAATGTTTTGATACACTCTTTAACAGTGCTAATGCACGGGCAAAAAAATTATATTAATTATTGATTGGATATTTTACATGACTAATTTATTATTTTAATAAATTATATCAATTAATTCTTGATTGTCATATATGATCTTGATTGATATATCAATTAATATGACAAATATGATTAAAACATTTCCTTTGATATGTTAACATATATATTTGAATAAATATAATTTGAATAAAAAGAAAAGATTTGCAAACTAACTTGATGAGCCTTATTTTTTTAAAAAAGGAAAGATTTTAAAATAATGTTAATCCACCGACTAATATATTGGACAATATAACGAATATAATTATAATAAAAATATTTGTATCTATTCATCACTAATATGTTAACATATATATTTAAATAAATATAATTTGAATAAAAGAAAATGTTAGCTCCAAGAACCCTTTACCTCATCATTGAAGGTTTTGAATGATAAATTCTTAATTAAAATAAAAGTTTTAATTTGGTTGGACTAATGGTTTGTTAAGTGTGTTCTAGGATTTAATTTACTTGATAAAATAAAAAACACATCTTGACCACCATCGACCATCAAAGTTGGTGCAAAACAAGGCTTGGAATACAAGCAATTGATTCAAATTTTTGAAGACCAAGTCAAAGCTTTTCTAATTAAGGAAAGTTTGGTTGGAAGACTCTATGATTTCCCAAAAATCTATTTATGGAAAGTTCATGGATTTAAATAGAAAATCTCTATTTAATCATTCATGTATCTTAATATATATAATATATATTTTCGAAATATAAGAATTAAAATAGGGAATCAAAATCAAATCTCTATTTTACATTTTCTCTCCTAATAAATTCGAAAATTATATATATATATATATATTTTCGAAAATTACATTAAAATATAGAATCAAAATCAAATCTCTATTTTACATATTATCTTTCAAGATTTCAAAATTATATATATATGGGGGAAATCTAGAAAGATCTTGTATGGAGAATTAAATGCAAAAGATTTAAAAATAATTATCTAGAATTTATTCTAGAATATATCTTGCATTTAAGTAACGGAATATTTTTTACGGATACTTTAAAAGATTATGTGAGTCTCCTAAAGATTCTATACGAATCTACAAGATTCCCAGAAGATTCCATGCGGGACCAGAAGATTCTATTGAATATTCTACACGAAGTTAGAAGATCTCAGAAGATTATGTCAAGTATTTCAAGCCTAGAAGATTCCCGAAGATTCTGTGAAGATTCTAGAAGATTCCCGAAGATTCTATCAAGATCCCGAAGAATCTCAAGATTCCAGAAGAATCTCAAGCCTCAAGATACAACACTACTAGAAACACGGAGTTTTCCGACGGGCTTTTCCGACGGCTTTTCTGCCGTCGGAATATTCCGAGGGGTTTCCGGTGGCATCTTCCGCTGACCACTAAGCGACATCAAATTTAAGAAAACTCGTCGAAAACCCCTCGCAATATAGCGCGGGAATGCGCGCCATCATTCCCGCCATAATATACCGATGGACTTCCGAGGGCTTGAACTACGCCGTCGTAAGACCCTCAGAAGTAATAATACCTTTCGGCGGACTTCCGAGGGCAGTCGACAGGGTTAGGGTTAAGGTGTAGGGTTTCTCTAAACCGTCGGAAGACCCCCGGAAAATCATATACTGTTCCGGCGGAGTTCCAAGGGTTCTCGACAGGGTTAGGTTATGGGGTTTCTGGGGACCGTCGAACGACCCTCGGAAGTAATAATATGTTTCGGCGGACTTCCGAGGGTTCTTGACAGGGTTAGGGTTAGGTTATGGGGTCTTTGGGCACCGTCGGAAGACCCTCGGAACTAATAAAATGTTTCGGCAGACTTCTGAGGGTTCTCGACAGGGTTAGGGTTAGGTTATGGGGTCTCTGGGCACCGTCGGAAGACCCTCGGAACTAATAATATGTTTTCGGCGGACTTCCGAGGGCTCTCGACAGGGTTAGGGTTAGGTATAGGGTTTCTGTAAACCGTCGGAAGACCCCCGGAAAATCATATATTATTCCGGCGGAGTTCCGAGGGTTCTATCAAGATCCCGAAGAATCTTACAAGATTCAAGAATTTTCAAGATTCAAGAATCAACCTTCAGAAGATTCCCTGGAAGACCATGTTTGGTGTTTTAGGATTTTCAAAAAATGAGAAATTGTGAAATCCTAATTCGTACCAATATGGAGGCACACTTGTGGATCAAGAAAAGCTAAAACCCTAGTCTTTCTCTCTCCAAAAGTGGCTCATACAACTTGCTTGATTTAGCAAGATTGTGTGAAAAAATGTTGAAGCAATGCACACCACAAGATCAAGGCACAAATTCAAATTCAAGGGCTGAGATGAAGTTTCCTCTTTTCTAATACTTGGTTACAAAGTTTCCATTTTTAAGATCAAATAATAACCTTTGGGTTAAAGGGAATTATTGAATCAATGGCCAAGATGAAACTTCCTTTTATTTTGATTTTTCTATTTTTGGAAGATCAATTTCAAATCAAATCAAGGAGCTCTCACCGTTGGATCAAAAGATTACAAATTCAAATTAAGGGTGGAGATCAAGCTACCAAATTTTCGAAATTGAGGTGTATTTTTCCTATAATATAAGACCTCAATGCCCAAGAATTCAAGAGACTACCCAAGATTACAAATGTCAAAACTCTGTCGAATTGAATCCTTATTTCTCTTCATCTTCAACCTCTAAACCTCAAGTTCTTATTTTTATTTGGGTAAAGGTTGTAATTCTTAAAAGAGTGAGCTTTTGTTGTTTATCCTAGCTTTGCTAGTTATTCTTTGAGAGAAAAATCCATCAAGGTTCCAACTTAGTTGCATCTAGTTCTTGATTGGTAAAAACTACATTATACAAAGTCCTTATTTTTGTAAGGCAAGAAGTCCTTAGAGGGTCTAAGGCAAGGGTAGAAAGTCCTTCAGTGTTGAAGGCAAGGATTGAAGTCTTTTGGAGTTGTCAAAGGCAGTTAGTCACCTAGTTGTGGTGCAAGTGAAGTCCTTTGTGGCTTTCAAAGGCAGTGAGTCACCTTGGTGAAGGTGCAGGTTGAAGTCCTTTGTGGTGTAGTAGAGGCAAGAAAGTCCACCTAGTTGTGGTGGTGATAGTGAACTCTCAGGTGTATCCTGGGACTGGAGTAGGCACGTTGCCGAACCAGTATAAAATTTCTGTGTGTGCTTTCTCTCTTCCATATTCTTTTATTATTATTGTTCTTACAATTTATCATAGCATACACATATATATATTTCGCATACATCATCATCATTGTCTAAGTGTTGAAGGTTAAAAGTTTTACCTTTATCATTTAGAAGACCTTGAAAGTAAATATACTTTCAAGATCAACAAAAAGCCTTGTCTATAGGCTAAGTTTCTGTTTATATACTAACAATTGTTTCCGCTGTGCAAGACAAGTTTATACTTGATCTTTATTTTAAAGTAATTTTCAGAAACAGGATTTATCGGTGTAACGTGATTCAACCTCCCTTCTCACGTTTCACTACCTTCAGAAAAGAAAAACTAACTTGAGAGACTATTTTTTTTTAGAAAAGAAAAGGTTTTAATCAATTATAATTTATCCTACATAATTTTAAATCATATCATCCCAATTTTTAATGATTTAAGGAATTAATCATATATATCAAGAATCAAATTATGCCTCTGAATCTGTTTTCAAAATTAGACCCTAATGACTGGTGATGTAGATTATAATACTAATTGATTGATTTATTGAAATTTCCATTAATAATTTTTATTTTTTTATTAGTTACCTGCCTATTGATCTACTATAAATTTTTTCGCTACTTTATTTGACTCATCTCCATCCAAAATTTATGATGTTTTTTTTTCTTTACTTCTTTCTACTTTACATCTCTTACATTTTTTGGTATCTTCTTCTCCTTTCCCTTGAATCTCTATATCTTTTTCTTTATTTCTATGATTATTTTTCTATGAATATCTTCTTCTTTTTCATTCCAATTTTTATTCTACTTTTTTAATCATGTATCTTTTTATGACTATTTATTTTTTATTTTTAAAAATATTTAAATTTTTTTAGTCTTCTACTATTTCTCTTAATTACCTCTTCTCTAATTATTTATGTGAGTTTTAATTATTTCTCTATTTGGTTTCAGATCAAGCTTCAACACAGAAGAAGATAAACTGTAAAAAAGGTACAATAAATTCTTCATGTTCTAGATTGTTGTACACTTTATCAATATATCTGGATTTTCTTCACCTATGTATTTCTCAATATTAACAATATTTAATTTTCAATAAAAGAGTTTTTGTCTATTATGAAGAATTCTCATAATATATTTTTGCTTTCGTCTCAGTGTCAGTGTTGGCCAACAGAGTGCTTTCGTCTCTCAATAATATGTTCGGACTTAAACAATATGTCCTATTTGATTATGACATTTAATTAATCTGGGTACA
>RYYW01000111.1:129542-142948 GCA_013621005.1 Aeschynomene evenia | reverse complement strand
TGGTCAAGGGGCTTCCCAAGATCCGCTATGACAGGGATACAACCTGTGATTTCTGTGAGAAGGGAAAGCAGACCAAAGCTTCTTTCCAAAGTAAGAAAGTAGTCTCTACTACTAGACCACTTGAGCTAATTCATATGGATCTTTTTGGTCCTACAAGACAGGCTTCTCTTGCGGGCAAATATTATTGCCTTGTCATAGTTGACGACTACAGTAGATACACTTGGGTAATTTTCTTAGCTTCTAAGGATGAGACGTTTTCAAAATTTTAAAACTTTTGCGAAAATGGTTTCTAACGAAAAAGGTTCTCGCATCACCACCATTCGTTCTGATCATGGAGGTGAGTTTGAAAATCATGCTTTTGAAAATCTTTGTGAGGATCTTGGTATTGTTCACGAATTTTCCTCTCCTAGAACTCCACAGCAAAATGGAGTGGCTGAGAGAAAGAATCGAAGCCTCATAGAATGGCAAGAACAATGCTTTTGGAAAGCGGTTTATCAAAAGGTTTTTGGGCAAAAGCTGTCAACACAGCGTGCTACATTCAAAATCGTGTTTTCTTAAGGCAAAGTCTCAATAAAACTCCATATGAGCTTTGGAAAGGAAGAATACCCAATATATCTTATTTTCATATCTTTGGTTCACCTTGCTTTATCTGAACACAAGGGACAAGCTTTCAAAGTTTGATTCCAAATCCGATGACAGAGTGTTTCTAGGATATTCTACTGTTTCTAAAGCTTACAGGGTTTACAACAAGCGAAGAAAGACAGTTGAAGAAACCATCCATATCAAGTTCAAGGAACTAAAGCAAGACATCCAACATAATCTAGATGACATCGAAGAAAGAATGAAGGATCTAACTATCTCAACCAAAGGTTGTGAAAGTAATGATCAAGTACCTATTGAAGAGATGATCATCATGTTATGAAGGAATCACCCGATTCAGGGGGAGATGAACCAAGAGTCATTGTAGCTCAAGAACCCTCTACTCCTCAAGAGGTTGAGTCTATTGAAGTTCAGAACTGTTCTAAGAGAAAGATCGGAATAAACGATCTAAAGCTGTTAAAGATAACGAAGTTCTTGGCGATCCATCTCAAGGGGTAAGAAATGGAAGATCCCTGAGATTTCAATCTGATGTTGTACTTGTTTTAGAAATCGAACCTGAGAACAGTTCAAGAAGATTGGATGAACCTAGTTGGGTGGAAGCCATGGAAGAGAACTCAAACAGTTTGAGAAGAACGAAGTCTGGAAGCTTGTTCAGAACCAAGGCAAACGATTATTGGCACAAAGTGGGTGTTCCACAACAAGTTGGACGAATCCGAAAAGGTTACGAGAAACAAAAGCAAGACTCGTGGCACAAGGATACAATCAGCAAGAAGGAATCGACTACGACGAAACCTTTGCGCCAGTTGCAAGACTAGAAGCCATTAGGATGCTTCTTGCATTCGTTGCTCATAAGGAATAAAGCTATATCAAATGGATGTAAAATCGCATTCCTTAATGGTGTCCTCAGTGAGGAGGTCTACGTCAAGCACCTCCAGGTTTTATCAGTGAAACTATCCTGAGCACGTTATTGTCTGTCTAAGGCATTATACGGTCTTAAACAAGCTCCTAGAGCTTGGTATGATAGACTAGTAGCTTCTTGACTACGAATGGATTTACTCGTGGAAAAGTGGACACACTCTTTTCACTCTAACTGATAACTCTGATTTATTAATTGTGCAATTTATGTTGATGATATAGTATTCGGTGCTACTAACGAATTCTATGTAGAAAGTTTGCAGATCTAATGCAGGGGAGTTCGAAATGAGTATGATGGGAGAATTGAAGTTCTTCCTAGGACTTCAAATCAAGCAATAAGCTGATGAACTTCATACATCAAGAAAAGTACACCAAAGAACTTCTCAAAAGATTCTTAATGGACAAGTGTAGTCCAATGAAAACTCCGATGCATCCATCACAAGTCATTGACAAGGATGAAGAAGGAGAAAAGGTGTCTGAAAGCACCTATAAGGTATGATCAGGTCCCTGCTTTATTTAACTGCATCTAGGCCTGACATACAGTTAAGTATTGGCATTTGTGCAAGATTTCAATCTTGTCAAAACAGTCTCACCTAACTGCAGTCAAGCGTATTCTTAGATACTTGGCAGGTACTACTAATCTTGGCTTTGGTACAAGAAAGGTATCTCCTCTGTGGTTACAGGTTTCTGTGATGCTGATTACGCTGGAGACGGGTTGACAGAAAAAGCACAGTGGATGCTGTGTGTTCTTTGGGGATGCACTCATCACATGGAGTTGCAGAAAACAAATACCATTGCACTATAACCACAGAAGCAGAATACGTGTCTACTGCTGGATGTGTAACACAAATTTTATGGGTAAGAAATCAACTACTTGATTACAATCTCAGGTATGATAAAATTCCCGTTATGTGTGATAACACAAGTGCAATAGCTTTGGCTAAGAATCTCATTCAGCACTCTAGATCTAAACATATTGATGTTAAACATCATTTCATTAGAGATCATGTGCAGAAAGGCGATATTGAGTTAAAGTTTGTGAATACGGAAGATCAAGTGTCTGACATATTTACGAAACCTTAGTTGAAGATCGTTTTAGCACGCTGAAAGGTTTTACTTAACCTAAAGAGGTTTTAAAAAAAAAATTTCAAAAATCTTTTTGAAAATTAAAAAGCTTTAAGTATTCCCCAAAAGTTGGTAAGTATTCAAGAAGATGAAGAAAAATCAACAGACCAACAATCAGAAGTCAACAGAAAAGTCAACCACTACAGAAGTCAACAAAAAGTCCACTGAAGACCTATGAAGACACAATTTGCGCCCCCTATCTTCATGATGGGCCAAATTTCAAGACTTTTTGAAGACCTTGGGCTTGTCTCAAGTGTAAGAAGATTTTTTGAAGGCCTTGAGTTTTGTCTCAAGAGTTTAAAAGTTTTTGAAGACTATTTATGAAGACATATGAGCTTCGGAAAATTTTTCTGAACCTCATTTGAAGACCTTCTGAAGATCTTTTGAAGAAACTGGGTGTATAGTATTGCTAATTACTATATGAAGACCACCCGTACTGAAGAAAAGTTGATGGGCTTTCGTATGGGCCTTGGGCCTCATACAGGTTTTGGGCCTTAACTGGGCCTCGAACTACTGATGGGCTTTGGGCCTCAGGCAAGCTGTAAAGGCTTGTATCAAGATTATTGGGCCTCAAAAATTATTATGGGCTTTGATAAAATCAAATGGGCCCTTATATCTCTACATGGGCCTCATGGAAGAAAAATTAAAATCCAAGATGACCCATATTGCTCAAAAATTGCGCCCCACATTAGCATTAATGGTGAATATATTTTAATTTTTCAAATATTGTTATTTATTATTTAAATAATGATATTGAAAATTAAGATTATTCTTATTTGGATTTAAATGGATATTATCTAGAGTAAATCTAGATTTAGTGGAGGAGATCTTTTATGGAAATTAATTACAAATCCTTATTTCCACACCATTATCTTTTTGATTTACCCTCTTTCTTTTACCTATACATATATATTTCAAAATTTCTCTCTCTCTCTCTCTTGAAAAATAAATTTTATTTTTCTTAAATTATTGTTATTTAAATTAAATGATAATATTGAGAAATATTATTTATTCTTTCTTGATTTACAATGTCTATTTCCAAGAGTATTTTTGAGAGATATTCACATGGAAAATCCTTGCATATTTTTTTTAGATTTTCCCTCTCTTTTCTTTCCTTATTTTCGAAAAATATAGCCCCCTCTATACACCATCTATATATTCTTTCATTCCTCAACCATCTTACACAACAAAGTTTTCTTTTCTACTCCTATTCTTCTCTATTTTTGCGCAACTACATACATACATACCCATATACACAACCTCAAACACAACCTATTGAATCTTAAGCATCATGAACTTGTTTGCAATTTCAAATATGGTATGAATGCTGAAAAGAGAGTATTCTCTAACCCAGAATCACAAGAAAGATTTGAGCAACTCTTTCTTATGAGAGACATATCCATTGAGAAGGTTTTTACAAAAACCGACTCTTGAAAAGATGCCAGAGCTTAAAGACATTCTAAGTAGTCAAAAGAATCTACTTTCTTTGATTATGAGGATGAAACAATCTATCCAACAGCTGTCAAGGCATTCTACTCCTCTCTCAAGTTGGATCATCACTACGGATGGGTTAGTAACATTGGAAGTCGTCCTTTCAATGTCTCTGAAAACACATTTATTCGTGTTTTTGATTTGGAAGAAAGCGGTGTAATCATAACCAACAAGGCTAGATGGTTTTATTGATGAAAAACTTGATGAAAAAAGATGTTTCAACTATTTTGTGCACTAATCATAAGATACATCCTCTGTCTATCAAAGTGCATCATCTACGGCCAATAGCAAAGATTCTTTTACAAGTTGTTAGGGAAGTGTTGCTCCCCACAAAAGGAATCAAACAACTTCTTGAGCCCAAGAGAATCAATGTTAATATTCTTTCTTCTTATCTCTGTCAAGGTCAACATTGGAAGATTACTTTTTGAATTTATGATTGATTCTACAAGAAACAACAAATTCGAATCTTCCATATGGAAGGCTACTCACTCGAATTTTTGTCGACAAAAAGATGGACATGACTAGATTTGAATTCTTCTGTCCAGAAGCTTCTCTCGAACTTCCATATAAATCATTCTTGAAGAGAAAAGAGTAACTTTTGCCGATGATGTAAAGGACAATGAGAAAAAGAAGTCACCCCCTCCTAAGTTGAAAAGGACAATCCATCTCTTTGATGTGGATGAGTATATTTTCAAGTGTGATGCTCCATTCGGGCATAATACCTCTGAAAAAGAAGAAGATATTCTTTGTCCAAGTTCAATACCTTTGGTCATTGAAAATCAAGAAGAACATATGGTACCTCATCAAAAGGAAGAATGTCCCATTAAGGGGGAGCATCTATGCTTTGACCAAGAAACTCTCAAGAAGACAGTTCTTAAAATGTTTCAAGTTGACGGGGAAAACATTCCTTATGAGAAAGTCAGAAAAATCCTACACTTCATTGGCTTCAACAATTCTCTTGTTCTTAGTTCAACATCTCAAGGAGACATGACCGTTGAAGAATTTCGGTATCTTCTCCTAATTCTCAAGAAGTGAAAACCTTTTTGATGAAACAAAGGGGGTGAAGAAAATTGAAGATAAAGGAAGACTTTTTCAAGAACATTGAAGAATGAAGATAAAAAACATCAAGAACTTATCTAGCTCTAGGGGGAGCTTAATTCCTTTTTTCTATGTTTTAAAAATTCTTTTAAAGTTCTTTTAGTTCTTTTAAAAGTCCTTGCACTTGTTATGTTCGTTAATTTTTATGTTTTTCTTTAATTTAATTAAAGTTTATTTTTTTATTTCTCTTCTTTTATTTCTTTTTATTATTATATTGTTTATTTGAAAATAATTTCCTAAGGCTTCAAGTCTTAAGAAAATATTTTCCCTTGTAATCAAATCAAAACTTTTATTTCAATTAGAATTGTTATCATAAAAAAGGGGGAAATTGTTAGCTCCAAGAACCCTTTACCTCATCATTGAAGGTTTTGAATGATAATATTCTTAATTAAAATAAAAGTTTTAATTTGGTTGGACTAATGATTTGTTAAGTGTGTTTTAGGATCTAATTTATTTGACAAAATAAAAAGACACATTTTGACCACCATGAGCATCAAAAGTGGCGCAACATAGATGCTTGGAATACAAGTTACTTAAATTTTTGAAGACCAAATCAAAGCTTTTCTAATTAAGGAAAGTTTGGTTGGAAGACTCTAAGATTTCCTAAAAATTTATTTATGGAAAATATATGAAATTAAATAGAGAATCATCTTTATAAAATATCTCTATTTAAATATTCATGCACAATATATATATATACACATAAATTTCGAAATTATATATAAAATAGGGAAACAAAATTAAATCTCTATTTTACACAATATATGATAATAATTTTCGAAATATATATATATATGTGTGGGAAATCTAGAAAAATCTTGTATGGAGATTTAGATGCAAATTATTAAATAAAAATAATTATCTAGAATTTTTTCTAGAATATATTTTGCATTTAAGTAACAGAATATTTTTACGGACACTTTAAAAAGATTCTGTGAGCCTCCTAAAGATTCTATTTGAATCTACAAGATTCCCTGAAGATTCCATGCGGGACCAGAAGATTCTGTTGAAGACTCTACACGAAGTTAGAAGACCTCAGAAGATTCTGTCAAGATTCTCAAGTCTAGAAGATTCCCGAAGATTTTGTGAAGATTCCCGAAGATTCTATCAAGATCCCGAAAAATCTCAAGATTCCAGAAGAATCTCAAGCCTCAAGATTCAAGATTCAAGAATATTCAAGATTCAAGAGTCTACATTCAGAAGATTCCCTGGAAGACTATGTTTGGTGTTTTAGGATTTTAAAAAAATGAGAAATTGTAAAATCCTAATTCGTACCAACATGGAGGCACACTTGTGGAGCAAGAAAAGCTAAAAACCCTAGCCTTTCCCACTCCCAAGTTGGCGCAACATAGCTTGCAATTTTGCAAGATTATGTGAAAATTTGATGAAGCAATGCACACCACAAGATCTAGGCACATATTCAAATTCAAGGGCTGAGATGAAGTTTCCTCTTTTCTAATTCTTGGTTACAAAGTTTCCACATTTAAGATCAAATAATAACCTTTGGATTAAAGGGAATTATTTGAATCAAAGGCCAAGATGAAACTTCCTCTTATTTGATTTTCTATTTTTGGAAGATCAAATTTCAAATCATATCAAGGAATTCTCACCATTGGATCAAGAGATTACAAATTCAAATCAAGGGTGGAGATCAACCTTGAATTTTCGAAATTGAGGAGCTATTTTCCCTATAAATAGAAGACCTCAATGCCCAAGAATGCAAGAGACTACCCAAGCTTACAAGTGCCAAAACGCTGTCGAAATTAATCCTAATTTCTCTTCATCTTCAACCTCTAAACCTCAAGTTCTTATTTTTATTTGGGTAAAGGTTGTAATTCTTAAAAGAGTGAGCTTTATTTGTTTATCTTAGCTTTGCTAGTTATTTCTTTGAGAGAAAAATCCATCAAGGTTCCAACTTAGTTGCATCTAAGTTCTTGATTGGTAAAAACCACATCTTTTATACAAAGTCCTTATTTTTGTAAGGCAAGAAGTCCTTAGAGGGTCTAAGGCAAGGGTAGAAAGTCCTTCGGTGTTGAAGGCAAGGATTGAAGTCCTTTGGAGTTGCCAGAGGCAGTTAGTCACCTAGTTGTGGTGCAAGTGAAGTCCTTTGTGGTTTTCAAAGGCAATGAGTCACCTTGGTGAAGGTGCAGGTTGAAGTCCTTTGTGGTGTTACAGAGGCAAGAAAGTCCACCTAATTGTGGTGGTGATAGTGAACTCTCAGGTGTATCCTGGGGACTGGAGTGGGCAAGTTGCCGAACCAGTATAAATTTCTGTGTGTGCTTTCTCTCTTCCCTACTTTTTTATTATTATTGTTTTTACAATTTATCATTGCATACACACACATACATAAGTTGCGCAAATCATCATCATCATTGTCTAAGTGTTGAAGGTTAAAGTTTTAACCTTTATCATTTAGAGGACCTTGAAAGTAAATATACTTTCAAGATCTACAAAAGCCTTGTCTATAGGCTAATTTCTGTTTATTACTAACAAACCGTTTCCGGTGTGCAAGACAAGTTTATACTTGATCTTTATTTTTAAGTAATTTTCAGAAACAAGATTTATAGTTGGAACGTGATTCAACCCCCCCTTCTCACGTTTCACTACCTTCAAGGTGAATAAAGTACTATCAACTAAGCGTCTTCTAAAACCATTTTTCATTAGAAAAGAACTCAATCTTTCATACCAAGCTCTTGGAGCTTGTTTCAAACCATTTAAAGCCTTTGTTAATTTGAAAACATGATTTGGATACTTTCCATTTTCAAATCCAGGGGGTTGTTTAACATATACTTCTTCAGAGATATAACCATTTAGGAAGGCTGATTTAACATCCATTTGATACAAAATGAAATTTTTATAACAAGCAAAGGATAATAAGATGCGAATAGCTTCTATCCTAGCAACATGAGCATAAGTCTCATCATAATCGATACCCTCTTGTTGTGTGTATCCCTGAGCCACTAATCTAGCCTTGTTTCTTACTACTTCACCATGTTGATCTAGTTTGTTTCTGAAGATCCATCTAGTGCCTATCACTGTTTTTCCTTTTGGTTTCTCAACTAAGAACCATACTTTGTTTTTCTCAAACTGTTCTAGTTCCTCTCTCATAGCATCTAACCAAAACTTATCATCTAGGGCATCAGAAACAGAATCGGGTTGCACTAGAGACACAAAAGCATTAAGTGATCTCCTAGTTCTAACACCATGTGAAGTTTCACCAATTATTAGATTTTGATCAAGGGATTTTAATTCATTTTTGCCTTTGGTTATATTTTCAGAAGAAATATCACAAGATAATTGGTTTGAAGTTACCACATTTTCATCAGAACCATGAGCTTCTGGACTCTGCCTCTGAGTAGATTCTGAAGAACCACTCTGTGCAGCTTCTGAAGTGCCATTATGTGCAGCTTCTGAAGTGTCATCCTGTGCAGCTTCTGAAGTGCCATACTGCGTAGCTTCTGAGGTGCCATGCCGAGTAGCTTCTGAAGTATGAGTCTCAGCAGGTTCTGAAGTATGAATCCCAGCAGGTTCTGAAGTATATATGAATCCGAGTAGCTCCTGAGTTCAGATTCTGAACTCCCTCAAATTCTCCTACTTCATTGTCATCCTCAGAACCTGCAAAATCTCTTGAGAATTCTTTGAAGGTTATGTGTATGGATTCTTCCACAGTAAGAGTCTTTTTGTTATATACTCTAAAAGCTTTAGAATTCAAAGAATATCCTAAGAAAATAGCATTGTCAGATCTGGCTTCAAACTTGTCCAAATTATCTTTTGTATTTAATATGAAACAATCACAACCAAATACATGAAAATAAGAAACAATAGGTTTTTTTGTTGAACCATAACTCATATGGAGTTTTCTTAAGAAAATGTCTAATGAACACTCTATTTTGAACATAACAAGCCGTATTCACAGCCTCTGCCCAAAAATGTTTTGCCACTTTTCTTTCTAACATCATGGTTCTAGCCATCTCTTGTATACTTCTATTTTTTCTTTCTACAACTTCATTTTGTTGAGGAGTTCTAGGATTAGAAAAAGTATGAAATATACCCGAATCCTCACAAAGGTTTCTAAATAAATGATTTACAAATTCTCCTCCATTATCACTTTTAATGGTTGAAACTTTGTAACCCTTTTCATTTTGAATCCTTTTGAGAAACACTCGGAATTTTTCAAATGTTTCATCTTTTGATCTTAGAAAGAAAATCCAACAAAACCTTGAGTAATCATCAACAGTCATAAACACATATTTCTTTCCTCCTAGACTAGTTGTTCTAGATGGACCAAAGAGATCCATATGCAATAGCTCTAGAGGCCTTTTAGTAGCAACATCTGCAATGTGTTTGAATGAGGTTTGTACTTGTTTTTCTCTTTCACACTCATCACAAGTCTTATCCTTGGTATAGAGGATCTTAGGTAAGCCTCTTACAAGGTCTTTGGTAGAGATTTCAGAAATCAATCTCATGTTGATATGGCCTAGCTTTCTATGCCACAACCATTTGTCATCAACCAAAGATAATAAGCAATTTAGATTCTGAGAATCTAAATCATCTAAATATAAGACATAAGTGTTGCCTATCCTATGTGCTGTAAACTTGACCGAATTGTTTGTGGGATCAAATACTTGAACCTTATACTTATCAAAAAGAACATTCAAATTAAGATCACAAAATTGGCTTACACTCAACAAGTTGTGTGTGAGCTTATCTACCAATAATACATTGCTAATAACATGTTTTGATGTCTTACCAACAACACCAATACCTTTTACCTTAGCACATGTACCATCGGCAAATTTCACTTGACCTTTGTCCTTTTGTCTAAGTTGGATGAAGTACTCTTTTTGTCCAGTCATGTGTCTGGAACATCCGGAGTCTACATACCACCTCTTCAGATCCATTGTTTTGGTTTTCAAGCATTTCTGCAAGTAGTTTCAATGAGTTATAGGTATCCAAAGTTTATTAGATCCTTTGTTGTTAGTTTTCTTTGGATTTTTGATGTGAGAATCATACTTTCCTTTTGATTTATACAACCAGCAATCATCAGAAACATGATTAGTTTTGGAACAATAAAAGCACTTTGCCTTTTTGAAAGTTTTCTTAAAAGACTTTTTATTTTTGGCAAACTTACTTTCAGGAACAAAATCAATCCATTTTTATCAAAATAAGTTGTTTGTGATCCTAAAATCATTTCCAGAGTTTTTTGTACCATTAATAAACTTTTCCAAATCCTTTCTCAAAAGAATATTGGTTTTTAAAAAGATCATTGCAACTTTTCAGAAAGCCTTTTAGTTTCTGAGTCTACTTCAGAATCTGATCCACTTCAGATTCTGAGGTGTCAGAAGCTGTGGTAGCTTCTGAACTTCCTTAGACTTTTTAAGGTTGCTAATGTCGTTTTCTAAATCGATTTTTTTCAAACATCAAAAGATCATTAGCATCTCTTAATCTTTCTAAATCTCTCTCACAGATCAGAATTAATTTTTCTGAGATTTTCTAAATCATTTTCTTCCTCAGAAAAGTTAATACTCGATTTTGAGTTGGTGCTTCTGAACTTTTCTAAATCAATACTTATTTTAGAATTGATTTGTTTTTTTATAATCTAAATCTTGTTTTATTCAGAAAACTTTTTCAAAACCTTTTTATGATTAATCTGAAGTTTCTCATAAGTATTTAAAAGAAGATTAAAATTAGACATGAGTTCTTCAAAAGTTACCTCATCGTCTTCAGCATCTGAAGTTTCAGCTTCTGAGCTATAGTCATCCATGAAGCATTTGTGCTTCTGAACCCCATTATCTTCAGTTTCTGAAATTTCAGTTTCTAAAATTTCAGCTTCTGAGATTTCAAGCTTCTGAAGGTTCAGCTTCTGAGGTGTATCTAGCCATGAAGCACATGTTTGAAACTTCTTCTTCATCCTCAGAATCATCATCATCACTCAAAGTAGCTTTGTAAGCCTTCTTCTTCCCTTTATTCTTTGATGATGTTTCCTTCAGCTTTGGGCAATCGGGTTTGATGTGACCCTTCTCATTACAGTGATAACAAATTACTTGATCCGATTTTGATTTATCTTTCTTGAAGGTGTTTTGGATTCTTTTTGCTCGAGCTTCCTTTTCTGAACTTCTTGATGAACAAAGCCACTTGTTCCGGATCAATTTCCAAGTTCTCTTCAGAGCCATCCTCTTCAGATTCTGACTCAGAGTCTTCTTTGAGAATCAAATCTTTTTCTCTTTTTTCTTCTTAGAGACTTTAAGAGCCGTGTTATCCCTGAAATGGTTAGTACTAGCAATATTTGCAGTTCTATTTCAAGCACCTTTAAGGACCCGATTAAAGCATCAACTTTAAAAGTTTTTAGATCCTTAGTTTCTGAGATAGCCGTACTTTGGTAACCATCTAGAAGGTAAGCTTCTTAAAACTTTTCTTCACGATTTTCAGCATTAGGCATGTTATAGTTAAGATCCCTCAATTGATTTATGATACTAAGAAATCTAGTAATCATACTATCTATTGATTCATTCTCATCCATTTTAAATTGTTCATACTTGGACCTAAGCATATCAATCTTTGTTTCTTTAACCTCATCAGTGCGATCATGTAATAAAGATAATCTATTGATAAACCACGTTTTTATACTATTTTTCCCTCATAACTTGAGTAATTGTATGCTCCTAATTATGCTCAACTTGGCTTCTTATGCTATATTTGATTTACATTACCGTTTCGAGTATTAGTACCATTTTGCGTATTAATTACTCTAATTGATGCCACTGGTGCGTTTAATGCGTTTGTTCATTGTTATGGCTTCTCAGGAACAGGTAATTAAATAATGCATCAAAATTGCAATGGAAATCAAGTAAAAGACAGTTTCTGTAACTTCAACAGTAGTGGAACCGCCCAGACAGTCATACGACCGCTCAGACGATAATGCGCGAGTTAAACGAAAACACGTAAAACACAACACATTGACAGACCGCCCAGGCGGTGGTGAGGCCCGCTCAGGCCGTCCCCTCACGGATGGATTCCGCATGCGTGATATAATTTTGGCTGAAGGCTTTAGAAAAGAAAAGCACTCACGTGGCCCATATTTTCCAGCCTCGGGTGGCGTGAAGGAGCACCTATTATAAGTGCTTGCTAAACGTTCATTCACGTTTCAGTTTTTATTTTTTTAGTTTTTAGGTCACACATGAGATATTAGGATTAGTTTAGGTTTTGCTTTTACGTGAACGAGTACTGCAGCGCCGTTTGGTTTTTGTTTTCTTAGATAGGTTCCAAGCTTTTATTCATCATCTTTTGTTCATCGTTTTCCATTACTTTTATACACCGTTTCATTTATCGTTCCGCATTATTATTTGAGATTAATTCTCTTGCTCTTAGTTATTTTTACGGCTTGTTCTAGTGACACATTTTCATCTCTCTCAGTGTTATTTTATTGTTCCAGTATTTTATTTATTTCTCGTTATCGTAATTTCTACTTTGTTTATTTTTCATTATTGCAATTTCCATTCAATCCTTGCTTTTCGGGAGCTCTCTTTGAAGCTCCCCTTCGTTCTTATTAAATTACATTGTTATTTATTTTTACCAATTTCATTCTCGTCTATTACAATTCAAGCTTTTATTTTCGTTCTTCTTTACATTTTTGTCTCCTTCAATTCATGTCAATTTACTTGTTCTGCAATTGCATTTAAATTATTTATTTCAATCGTCTTTACTTTCTCAATTTTAATTTCCTTGCACAACAAAACCAAAACCCCCCTTTTTATTTATTGCTAAGTTTGAATCAACGATTGCCACACAGATTCCTTGAGAGACGACCTGAGTCAGTCTTACTACTTGCTACCAAGCTTGTATTGAGATTAATTCAGCAACAAACCCTTTTTCAAAACCCTTTTCTAAATTGCTCTAGAGTACCGGGGAAATAACGACGCTCCGGTGCTCTGTCAATTTTGGCGCCGTTGCCGGGAATCTAGGCAATTTTTGATTTAATTCTAGTATTGTTTTTCTTCTTTCATTAAAAAAAAATGTCCAAAAAGATTTCTTTTTCTTTTATTTCTATTTTCTGCAACTTTCTTTTTAATTATTTTCTTCCCGAGCCAACCGCCCAAGCGGCTAGACAACCGCCCAGGCGGTCTGTTCTAAAAAATTAAAAAATTAAAAAATAAATTAAAAAAAAATTCTTTTTCTTT
>RYYW01000111.1:104048-118927 GCA_013621005.1 Aeschynomene evenia | reverse complement strand
AAAATAGGCTCATTACATCATCTTTGGTTATCTAAACCTTCCTAGTAGCTAAAAGGGAACAATTGACCAAAGTATGACCTAAATGAAGCTCAATACACTCAATTAGGACCAAAATAGGCTCATTACATCATCCTTTGGTTATCTTCACCATCCTAGTGACTAAAATGGAACAATTGACCAAAGTATGACCTAATGAAGCTCAATACACTCAATTAGGACCAAAATCGGCTCATTACATCATCCTTTGGTTAACTACACCTTCCTAGTGACTAAATAGTCAT
Organism: Aeschynomene evenia; assembly: GCA_013621005.1. Lineage (NCBI taxonomy): Eukaryota > Viridiplantae > Streptophyta > Magnoliopsida > Fabales > Fabaceae > Aeschynomene > Aeschynomene evenia. Next base: position 118,646 of record RYYW01000111.1, on the reverse strand, counting down.
TTACCAAACTAAGACAAATGAAGCTCAACACTCAATTAGGACCATAATAGCTCATTACATCATCCTTTGGTTATCTAACCTTCCTAGCGACTAAATGGAACAATTGACCAAAGTATGCCCTAATGAAGCTCAATACACTCAATTAGGACCAAAATAGGCTCATTACATCATCCTTGGTTATCTAAACCTCCTAGTGACTAAAATGGAACAATTGACCAAAGTATGACCTAATGAAGCTCAATACACTCAATTAGGACCAAAATAGGCTCATTACATCATCCTTTGGTTATCTAAACCTTCCTAGTAGCTAAAATGGAAACAATTGACCAAAGTATGCCTAATGAAGCTCAATACACTCAATTAGGACAAAATAGGCTCATTACATCATCCTTTGGTTATCTAAAACCTTCCTAGTAGACTAAAATGGAACAATTGACCAAAGTATGACCTAATGAAGCTCAATACACTCAATTAGGACCAAAATAGGCTCATTACATCATCCTTTGGTTATCTAAACCTTCCTAGTGACTAAAATGGAACAATTGACCAAAGTATGACCTAATGAAGCTCAATACACTCAATTAGGACCAAAATAGGCTCATTACATCATCCTTTGGTTATCTAAACCTTCCTAGTAGCTAAAATGGAACAATTGACCAAAGTATGACCTAATGAAGCTCAATACACTCAATTAGGACCAAAATCGGCTCATTACATCATCCTTTGGTTAACTACAACCTTCCTAGTGACTAAAATGGAGTCAATTTACCAAACTAAGACCAAATGAAAGCTCATTACACTCAATTAGGACCATAATAAGCTCATTACATCATCCTTTGGTTATCTAAACCTTCCTAGCGACTTAAATGGAACAATTGACCAAAGTATGACCTAATGAAGCTCAATACACTCAATTAGGACCAAAATAGGCTCATTACATCATCCTTTGGTTATCTAAACCTTCCTAGTGACTAAAATGGAACAATTGACCAAAGTATGACCTAATGAAGCTCAATACACTCAATTAGGACCAAAATAGGCTCATTACATCATCCTTTGGTTATCTAAACCTTCCTAGTAGCTAAAATGGAACAATTGACCAAAGTATGAACCTAATGAAGCTCAATACACTCAATTAGGACAAAATAGGCTCATTACATCATCCTTTGGTTATCTAAACCTTCCTAGTAGCTAAAATGGAACAATTGACCAAAAGTATGACCTAATGAAGCTCAATACACTCAATTAGGACCAAAATAGGCTCATTACATCATCCTTTGGTTATCTAAACCTTCCTAGTAGCTAAAATGGAACAATTGACCAAAGTATGACCTAATGAAGCTCAATACACTCAATTAGGACCAAAATAGGCTCATTACATCATCCTTTGGTTATCTAAACCTTCCTAGTAGCTAAAATGGAACAATTGACCAAAGTATGACCTAATGAAGCTCAATACACTCAATTAGGACCAAAATAGGCTCATTACATCATCCTTTGGTTATCTACAACCTTCCTAGTGACTAAAATGGAACAATTGACCAAAGTATATAAAACCAAACTAATAGACCATAAATGAAGCTCATTACACTCAATTAGGACCATAATAAGCTCATTACATCATCTTTGGTTATCTAAACCTTCCTAGCGACTTAAATGGAACAATTGACCAAAGTATGCCCTAATGAAGCTCAATACACTCAATTAGGACCATAATAGGCTCATTACACCATCCTTTGGTTATCTAAACCTTCCTAGCGACTAAAATGGAACAATTGACCAAAGTATGACCTAATGAAGCTCAATACACTCAATTAGGACCAAAATAGGCTCATTACATCATCCTTTGGTTATCTAAACCTTCCTAGTAGCTAAAATGGAACAATTGACCAAAGTATGACCTAATGAAGCTCAATACACTCAATTAGGACCAAAATAGGCTCATTACATCATCCTTTGGTTATCTAAACCATCCTAGTGACTAAAATGGAACAATTGACCAAAGTATGACCTAATGAAGCTCAATACACTCAATTAGGACCAAATAGGCTCATTACATCATCCTTTGGTTATCTAAACCTTCCTAGTAGCTAAAATGGAACAATTGACCAAAGTATGACCTAATGAAGCTCAATACACTCAATTAGGACCAAAATAGGCTCATTACATCATCCTTTGGTTATCTAAACCTTCCTAGTAGCTAAAATGGAACAATTGACCAAAGTATGACCTAATGAAGCTCAATACACTCAATTAGGACCAAAATAGGCTCATTACATCATCCTTTGGTTATCTACACCTTCCTAGTAGCTAAAATGGAACAATTGACCAAAGTATGACCTAATGAAGCTCAATACACTCAATTAGGACAAAATAGGCTCATTACATCATCCTTTGGTTATCTAAACCTTCCTAGTAGCTAAAATGGAACAATTGACCAAAGTATGACCTAATGAAGCTCAATACACTCAATTAGGACCAAAATAGGCTCATTACATCATCCTTTGGTTATCTACACCTTCCTAGTGACTAAAATGGAACAATTGACCAAAGTATGACCTAATGAAGCTCAATACACTCAATTAGGACCAAAATAAGGCTCATTACATCATCCTTTGGTTATCTAAACCTTCCTAGAGACTAAAATGGAACAATTGACCAAAGTATGACCTAATGAAGCTCAATACACTCAATTAGGACCAAAATAGGCTCATTACATCATCCTTTGGTTATCTACACCTTCCTAGTGACTAAAATGGAACAATTGACCAAAGTATGACCTAATGAAGCTCAATACACTCAATTAGGACGAAAATAGGCTCATTACATCATCCTTTGGTTATCTAAACCTTCCTAGTAGCTAAAATGGAACAATTGACCAAAGTATGACCTAATGAAGCTCAATACACTCAATTAGGACCAAAATAGGCTCATTACATCATCCTTTGGTTATCTACACCTTCCTAGTGACTAAAATGGAACAATTGACCAAAGTATGACCTAATGAAGCTCAATACACTCAATTAGGACCAAAATAGGCTCATTACATCATCCTTTGGTTATCTAAACCTTCCTAGAGCTAAATGGAACAATTGACCAAAGTATGACCTAATGAAGCTCAATACACTCAATTAGGACCAAAATAGGCTCATTACATCATCCTTTGGTTATCTAAACCTTCCTAGTGACTAAAATGGAACAATTGACCAAAGTATGACCTAATGAAGCTCAATACACTCAATTAGGACCAAAATAGGCTCATTACATCATCCTTTGGTTATCTAAACCTTCCTAGTAGCTAAAATGGAACAATTGACCAAAGTATGACCTAATGAAGCTCAATACACTCAATTAGGACCAAAATAGGCTCATTACATCATCCTTTGGTTATCTAAACCTTCCTAGTAGCTAAAATGGAACAATTGACCAAAGTATGACCTAATGAAGCTCAATACACTCAATTAGGACCAAAATAGGCTCATTACATCATCCTTTGGTTAACTACACCTTCCTAGTGACTAAAATGGAGTCATTTACCAAACTAAGACCAAATGAAGCTCATTACACTCAATTAGGACCATAATAGGCTCATTACATCATCCTTTGGTTATCTAAACCTTCCTAGCGACTAAAATGGAACAATTGACCAAAGTATGACCTAATGAAGCTCAATACACTCAATTAGGACCAAAATAGGCTCATTACATCATCCTTTGGTTATCTAAACCTTCCTAGTGACTAAAATGGAACAATTGACCAAAGTATGACCTAATGAAGCTCAATACACTCAATTAGGACGAAAATAGGCTCATTACATCATCCTTTGGTTATCTAAACCTTCCTAGTAGCTAAAATGGAACAATTGACCAAAGTATGACCTAATGAAGCTCAATACACTCAATTAGGACCAAAATAGGCTCATTACATCATCCTTTGTTGTATATACTCTACACCATTAGACAAAAGCTATTACTCATCTTTGTTATCTAACCTTCCTAGTAGCTAAAATGGAACAATTGACCAAAGTATGACCTAATGAAGCTCAATACACTCAATTAGGACCAAAATAGGCTCATTACATCATCCTTTGGTTATCTAAACCTTCCTAGTGACTAAAATGGAACAATTGACCAAAGTATGACCTAATGAAGCTCAATACACTCAATTAGGACCAAAATAGGCTCATTACATCATCCTTTGGTTATCTAACCTTCCTAGTGACTAAAATGGAACAATTGACCAAAGTATGACCTAATGAAGCTCAATACACTCAATTAGGACCAAAATAGGCTCATTACATCATCCTTTGGTTATCTAAACCTTCCTAGTGACTAAAATGGAACAATTGACCAAAGTATGACCTAATGAAGCTCAATACACTCAATTAGGACCAAAATAGCTCATTACATCATCCTTTGGTTATCTAAACCTTCCTAGTGACTAAAATGGAACAATTGACCAAAGTATGACCTAATGAAGCTCAATACACTCAATTAGGACCAAAATAGGCTCATTACATCATCCTTTGGTTATCTAAACCTTCCTAGTGACTAAAATGGAACAATTGACCAAAGTATGACCTAATGAAGCTCAATACACTCAATTAGGACCAAAATAGGCTCATTACATCATCCTTTGGTTATCTAAACCTTCCTAGTAGCTAAAATGGAACAATTGACCAAAGTATGACCTAATGAAGCTCAATACACTCAATTAGGACCAAAATAGGCTCATTACATCATCCTTTGGTTATCTAAACCTTCCTAGTAGCTAAAATGGAACAATTGACCAAAGTATGACCTAATGAAGCTCAATACACTCAATTAGGACCAAAATAGGCTCATTACATCATCCTTTGGTTAACTACACCTTCCTAGTGACTAAAATGGAGTCATTTACCAAACTAAGACCAAATGAAGCTCATTACACTCAATTAGGACCATAATAAGCTCATTACATCATCCTTTGGTTATCTAAACCTTCCTAGCGACTTAAATGGAACAATTGACCAAAGTATGCCTAATGAAGCTCAATACACTCAATTAGGACCAAATAGGCTCATTACACATCCTTTGGTTATCTAAACCTTCCTAGTGACTAAAATGGAACAATTGACCAAAGTATGACCTAATGAAGCTCAATACACTCAATTAGGACCAAAATAGGCTCATTACATCATCCTTTGGTTATCTAAACCTTCCTAGTAGCTAAAATGGAACAATTGACCAAAGTATGACCTAATGAAGCTCAATACACTCAATTAGGACAAAATAGGCTCATTACATCATCCTTTGGTTATCTAAACCTTCCTAGTAGCTAAAATGGAACAATTGACCAAAGTATGACCTAATGAAGCTCAATACACTCAATTAGGACCAAAATAGGCTCATTACATCATCCTTTGGTTATCTACACCATCCTAGTGACTAAAATGGAACAATTGACCAAAGTATGACCTAATGAAGCTCAATACACTCAATTAGGACCAAAATAGGCTCATTACATCATCCTTTGGTTATCTAAACCTTCCTAGTAGCTAAAATGGAACAATTGACCAAAGTATGACCTAATGAAGCTCAATACACTCAATTAGGACCAAAATAGGCTCATTACATCATCCTTTGGTTATCTAAACCTTCCTAGTGACTAAAATGGAACAATTGACCAAAGTATGACCTAATGAAGCTCAATACACTCAATTAGGACCAAAATAGGCTCATTACATCATCCTTTGGTTATCTAAACCTTCCTAGTAGCTAAAATGGAACAATTGACCAAAGTATGACCTAATGAAGCTCAATACACTCAATTAGGACCAAAATAGGCTCATTACATCATCCTTTGGTTATCTACACCTTCCTAGTGACTAAAATGGAACAATTGACCAAAGTATGACCTAATGAAGCTCAATACACTCAATTAGGACCAAAATAGGCTCATTACATCATCCTTTGGTTATCTAAACCTTCCTAGTACTAAAATGGAACAATTGACCAAAGTATGACCTAATGAAGCTCAATACACTCAATTAGGACCAAAATAGGCTCATTACATCATCCTTTGGTTATCTAAACCTTCCTAGTAGCTAAAATGGAACAATTGACCAAAGTATGACCTAATGAAGCTCAATACACTCAATTAGGACCAAAATAGGCTCATTACATCATCCTTTGGTTATCTAAACCTTCCTAGTAGCTAAAATGGAACAATTGACCAAAGTATGACCTAATGAAGCTCAATACACTCAATTAGGACCAAAATCGGCTCATTACATCATCCTTTGGTTAACTACACCTTCCTAGTGACTAAAATGGAGTCATTTACCAAACTAAGACCAAATGAAGCTCATTACACTCAATTAGGACCATAATAAGCTCATTACATCATCCTTTGGTTATCTAAACCTTCCTAGCGACTTAAATGGAACAATTGACCAAAGTATGCCCTAATGAAGCTCAATACACTCAATTAGGACCATAATAGGCTCATTACACCATCCTTTGGTTATCTAAACCTTCCTAGTGACTAAAATGGAACAATTGACCAAAGTATGACCTAATGAAGCTCAATACACTCAATTAGGACCAAAATAGGCTCATTACATCATCCTTTGGTTATCTAAACCTTCCTAGTAGCTAAAATGGAACAATTGACCAAAGTATGACCTAATGAAGCTCAATACACTCAATTAGGACCAAAATAGGCTCATTACATCATCCTTTGGTTATCTACACCATCCTAGTGACTAAAATGGAACAATTGACCAAAGTATGACCTAATGAAGCTCAATACACTCAATTAGGACCAAAATAGGCTCATTACATCATTCTTTGGTTATCTAAACCTTCCTAGTAGCTAAAATGGAACAATTGACCAAAGTATGACCTAATGAAGCTCAATACACTCAATTAGGACCAAAATAGGCTCATTACATCATCCTTTGGTTATCTAACCTTCCTAGTGACTAAAATGGAACAATTGACCAAAGTATGACCTAATGAAGCTCAATACACTCAATTAGGACCAAATAGGCTCATTACATCATCCTTTGGTTATCTAAACCTTCCTAGTGCTAAAATGGAACAATTGACCAAATATGACCTAATGAAGCTCATACACTCAATTAGGACAAAATAGCTCATTACATCATCCTTTGGTTATCTAAACCTTCCTAGAGCTAAAATGGAACAATTGACCAAAGTATGACCTAATGAAGCTCAATACACTCAATTAGGACCAAAATAGGCTCATTACATCATCCTTTGGTTATCTAAACCTTCCTAGTGACTAAAATGGAACAATTGACCAAAGTATGACCTAATGAAGCTCAATACACTCAATTAGGACAAAATAGGCTCATTACATCATCCTTTGGTTATCTAAACCTTCCTAGTAGCTAAAATGGAACAATTGACCAAAGTATGACCTAATGAAGCTCAATACACTCAATTAGGACCAAAATAGGCTCATTACATCATCCTTTGGTTATCTAAACCTTCCTAGTAGCTAAAATGGAACAATTGACCAAAGTATGACCTAATGAAGCTCAATACACTCAATTAGGACCAAAATAGGCTCATTACATCATCCTTTGGTTACTACACCTTCCTAGTGACTAAAATGGAACAATTTACCAAAGTAGACCAATGAAGCTCAATACACTCAATTAGGACCAAATAGGCTCATTACATCATCCTTTGGTTATCTAACCTTCCTAGACTAAATGGAACAATTGACCAAAGTATGCCTAATGAAGCTCAATACACTCAATTAGGACCAAAATAGGCTCATTACATCATCCTTTGGTTATCTAAACCTTCCTAGTGACTAAAATGGAACAATTGACCAAAGTATGACCTAATGAAGCTCAATACACTCAATTAGGACCAAATAGGCTCATTACATCATCCTTTGGTTATCTAAACCTTCCTAGTAGCTAAAATGGAACAATTGACCAAAGTATGACCTAATGAAGCTCAATACACTCAATTAGGACCAAAATAGGCTCATTACATCATCCTTTGGTTATCTACACCTCCTAGTGACTAAAATGGAACAATTGACCAAAGTATGACCTAATGAAGCTCAATACACTCAATTAGGACCAAAATAGGCTCATTACATCATCCTTTGGTTATCTAAACCTTCCTAGTAGCTAAAATGGAACAATTGACCAAAGTATGACCTAATGAAGCTCAATACACTCAATTAGGACCAAAATAGGCTCATTACATCATCCTTTGGTTATCTAAACCTTCCTAGTGACTAAAATGGAACAATTGACCAAAGTATGACCTAATGAAGCTCAATACACTCAATTAGGACCAAAATAGGCTCATTACATCATCCTTTGGTTATCTAAACCTTCCTAGTAGCTAAAATGGAACAATTGACCAAAGTATGACCTAATGAAGCTCAATACACTCAATTAGGACCAAATAGCTCATTACATCATCCTTTGGTTATCTAAACCTTCCTAGTACTAAAATGGAACAATTGACCAAAGTATGACCTAATGAAGCTCAATATACTCAATTAGGACCAAAATAGGCTCATTACATCATCCTTTGGTTATCTACACCATCCTAGTGACTAAAATGGAACAATTGACCAAAGTATGACCTAATGAAGCTCAATACACTCAATTAGGACCAAAATAGGCTCATTACATCATCCTTTGGTTATCTAAACCTTCCTAGTAGCTAAAATGGAACAATTGACCAAAGTATGACCTAATGAAGCTCAATACACTCAATTAGGACCAAAATAGGCTCATTACATCATCCTTTGGTTATCTACAACCTTCCTAGTGACTAAAATGGAACAATTGACCAAAGTATGACCTAATGAAGCTCAATACACTCAATTAGGACCAAAATAGGCTCATTACATCATCCTTTGGTTATCTAAACCTTCCTAGTAGCTAAAATGGAACAATTGACCAAAGTATGACCTAATGAAACTCAATACACTCAATTAGGACCAAAATAGGCTCATTACATCATCCTTTGGTTAACTACACCTTCCTAGTGACTAAAATGGAGTCATTTACCAAACTAAGACCAAATGAAGCTCATTACACTCAATTAGGACCATAATAAGCTCATTACATCATCCTTTGGTTATCTAAACCTTCCTAGCGACTTAAATGGAACAATTGACCAAAGTATGCCCTAATGAAGCTCTATACCCTCAATTAGGACCATAATAGGCTCATTACACCATCCTTTGGTTATCTAAACCTTCCTAGCGACTAAAATGGAACAATTGACCAAAGTATGACCTAATGAAGCTCAATACACTCAATTAGGACCAAAATAGGCTCATTACATCATCCTTTGGTTATCTAAACCTTCCTAGTAGCTAAAATGGAACAATTGACCAAAGTATGACCTAATGAAGCTCAATACACTCAATTAGGACCAAAATAGGCTCATTACATCATCCTTTGGTTATCTAAACCTTCCTAGTAGCTAAAATGGAACAATTGACCAAAGTATGACCTAATGAAGCTCAATACACTCAATTAGGACCAAAATAGGCTCATTACATCATCCTTTGGTTATCTACACCTTCCTAGTGACTAAAATGGAACAATTGACCAAAGTATGACCTAATGAAGCTCAATACACTCAATTAGGACCAAAATAGGCTCATTACATCATTCTTTGGTTATCTAAACCTTCCTAGTAGCTAAAATGGAACAATTGACCAAAGTATGACCTAATGAAGCTCAATACACTCAATTAGGACAAAATAGGCTCATTACATCATCCTTTGGTTATCTAAACCTTCCTAGTAGCTAAAATGGAACAATTGACCAAAGTATGACCTAATGAAGCTCAATACACTCAATTAGGACCAAAATAGGCTCATTACATCATCCTTTGGTTATCTACACCATCCTAGTGACTAAAATGGAACAATTGACCAAAGTATGACCTAATGAAGCTCAATACACTCAATTAGGACCAAAATAGGCTCATTACATCATTCCTTTGGTTATCTAAACCTTCCTAGTAGCTAAAATGGAACAATTGACCAAAGTATGACCTAATGAAGCTCAATACACTCAATTAGGACCAAAATAGGCTCATTACATCATCCTTTGGTTATCTACACCTTCCTAGTGACTAAAATGGAACAATTGACCAAAGTATGACCTAATGAAGCTCAATACACTCAATTAGGACCAAAATAGGCTCATTACATCATCCTTTGGTTATCTAAACCTTCCTAGTAGCTAAAATGGAACAATTGACCAAAGTATGACCTAATGAAGCTCAATACACTCAATTAGGACCAAATAGCATCATCTTTTTTTTCTTACTAATGACAATTACATATATAAGTCTAATCATTAGCCATTCATTCCTTTGGTTATCTACACCATCCTAGTGACTAAAATGGAACAATTGACCAAAGTATGACCTAATGAAGCTCAATACACTCAATTAGGACCAAAATAGGCTCATTACATCATTCTTTGGTTATCTAAACCTTCCTAGTAGCTAAAATGGAACAATTGACCAAAGTATGACCTAATGAAGCTCAATACACTCAATTAGGACCAAAATAGGCTCATTACATCATCCTTTGGTTATCTAACCTTCCTAGTGACTAAAATGGAACAATTGACCAAAGTATGACCTAATGAAGCTCATACACTCAATTAGGACCAAATAGCTCATTACATCATCCTTTGGTTATCTAAACCTTCCTAGTAGCTAAAATGAACAATTGACCAAAGTATGACCTAATGAAGCTCAATACACTCAATTAGGACCAAAATAGGCTCATTACATCATCCTTTGGTTATCTACACTTCCTAGTGACTAAAATGGAACAATTGACCAAAGTATGACCTAATGAAGCTCAATACACTCAATTAGGACCAAAATAGGCTCATTACATCATCCTTTGGTTATCTAAACCTTCCTAGTAGCTAAAATGGAACAATTGACCAAAGTATGACCTAATGAAGCTCAATACACTCAATAGGACGAAAATAGGCTCATTACATCATCCTTTGGTTATCTAAACCTTCCTAGTACTAAAATGGAACAATTGACCAAAGTATGACCTAATGAAGCTCAATACACTCAATTAGGACCAAAATAGGCTCATTACATCATCCTTTGGTTATCTACACCTTCCTAGTGACTAAAATGGAACAATTGACCAAAGTATGACCTAATGAAGCTCAATACACTCAATTAGGACCAAAATAGGCTCATTACATCATCCTTTGGTTATCTAAACCTTCCTAGTAGCTAAAATGGAACAATTGACCAAAGTATGACCTAATGAAGCTCAATACACTCAATTAGGACCAAATAGGCTCATTACATCATCCTTTGGTTATCTAAACCTTCCTAGTACTAAAATGGAACAATTGACCAAAGTATGACCTAATGAAGCTCAATACACTCAATTAGGACCAAAATAGGCTCATTACATCATCCTTTGGTTATCTAACCATCCTAGTACTAAAATGGAACAATTGACCAAAGTATGACCTAATGAAGCTCAATACACTCAATTAGGACCAAAATAGGCTCATTACATCATCCTTTGGTTATCTAAACCTTCCTAGTAGCTAAAATGGAACAATTGACCAAAGTATGACCTAATGAAGCTCAATACACTCAATTAGGACCAAAATAGGCTCTTACATCATCCTTGGTTATCTACACCTTCCTAGTGACTAAAATGGAAAAATGACCAAAGTAAACCAATGAAGCTCAATACACTCAATTAGACAAAAAGCTCATTAATCATCCTTTGGTATCTAAACTTCTAGACTAAATGAACAATTGACCAAAGTATGACCTAATGAGCTCAATACACTCAATTAGGACCATAATAGGCTCATTACATCATCCTTTGGTTATCTAAACCTTCCTAGCGACTAAATGGAACAATTGACCCAAAGTATGACCTAATGAAGCTCAATACACTCAATTAGGACCAAAATAGGCTCATTACATCATCTTTGGTTATCTAAACCTTCCTAGTAGCTAAAATGGAACAATTGACCAAAGTATGACCTAATGAAGCTCAATACACTCAATTAGGACCAAAATAGGCTCATTACATCATCCTTTGGTTATCTAAACCATCCTAGTGACTAAAATGGAACAATTGACCAAAGTATGACCTAATGAAGCTCAATACACTCATTAGGACCAAATAGGCTCATTACATCATCCTTTGGTTATCTAAACCTTCCTAGTAGCTAAAATGGAACAATTGACCAAAGTATGACCTAATGAAGCTCAATACACTCAATTAGGACCAAAATAGGCTCATTACATCATCCTTTGGTTATCTAACCTTCCTAGTGACTAAAATGGAACAATTGACCAAAGTATGACCTAATGAAGCTCAATACACTCAATTAGGACCAAAATCGGCTCATTACATCATCCTTTGGTTAACTACACCTTCCTAGTGACTAAATGGATCATTTACCAAACGTAGACCAAATGAAGCTCATACACTCAATTAGGACCATAATAAGCTCATTACATCATCCTTTGGTTATCTAAACCTTCCTAGCACAAATGGAACAATTGACCAAAGTATGACCTAATGAAGCTCAATACACTCAATTAGGACCAAATAGGCTCATTACATCATCCTTTGGTTATCACACCATCCTAGTGACTAAAAGGAACAATGACCAAAGTGACCTAATGAAGCTCAATACACTCAATTAGGACCAAATAAGCTCATTACATCATCCTTTGGTTATCTAAACCTCCTAGCGACTAAAATGGAACAATTGACCAAAGTATGACCTAATGAAGCTCAATACACTCAATTAGGACCAAAATAGGCTCATTTACATCATCCTTTGGTTATCTACACCTTCCTAGTGACTAAAATGGAACAATTGACCAAAGTATGACCTAATGAAGCTCAATACACTCAATTAGGACCAAAATAGCTCATTACATCATCCTTTGGTTATCTAAACCTCCTAGTAGCTAAAATGGAACAATTGACCAAAGTATGACCTAATGAAGCTCAATACACTCAATTAGGACCAAAATAGGCTCATTACATCATCCTTTGGTTATCTAAACCTTCCTAGTGCTAAAATGGAACAATTGACCAAAGTATGACCTAATGAAGCTCAATACACTCAATTAGGACCAAAATAGCTCATTACATCATCCTTTGGTTATCTAAACCTTCCTAGTACTAAAATGGAACAATTGACCAAAGTATGACCTAATGAAGCTCAATACACTCAATTAGGACCAAAATAGGCTCATTACATCATCCTTTGGTTATCTAAACCTTCCTAGTAGCTAAAATGGAACAATTGACCAAAGTATGACCTAATGAAGCTCAATACACTCAATTAGGACCAAAATGGCTCATTACATCATCCTTGGTTAACTACACCTTCCTAGTGACTAAAATGGAGGACCAAATGAAGCTCATACACTCAATTAGGACCAAATAAGCTCATTACATCATCCTTTGGTTATCTAAACCTTCCTAGGCTAAAATGGAACAATTGACCAAAGTATGACCTAATGAAGCTCAATACACTCAATTAGGACCAATAGGCTCATTACATCATCCTTTGGTTATCTAAACCTTCCTAGTGCTAAAATGGAACAATTGACCAAAGTATGACCTAATGAAGCTCAATACACTCAATTAGGACCAAATAGGCTCATTACATCATCCTTTGGTTATCTAAACCTTCCTAGTGACTAAAATGGAACAATTGACCAAAGTATGACCTAATGAAGCTCAATACACTCAATTAGGACCAAATAGGCTCATTACATCATCCTTTGGTTATCTAAACCTTCCTAGGACTAAAATGGAACAATTGACCAAAGTATGACCTAATGAAGCTCAATACACTCAATTAGGACCAAAATAGGCTCATTACATCATCCTTTGGTTATCTAAACCTTCCTAGTAGCTAAAAATGGAACAATTGACCAAAGTATGACCTAATGAAGCTCAATACACTCAATTAGGACCAAAATAGGCTCATTACATCATCCTTTGGTTATCTAAACCTTCCTAGTAGCTAAAATGGAACAATTGACCAAAGTATGACCTAATGAAGCTCAATACACTCAATTAGGACCAAAATAGGCTCATTACATCATCCTTTGGTTATCTACACTTCCTAGTGACTAAAATGGAACAATTGACCAAAGTATGACCTAATGAAGCTCAATACACTCAATTAGGACAAAATAGGCTCATTACATCATCCTTTGGTTATCTTTCCTAGTAAAATGGAACAATTGACCAAAGACCTAATGAAGCTCAATACACTCAATTAGGACAAAATAGGCTCATTACATCATCCTTTGGTTATCTAAACCTTCCTAGTAGCTAAAATGGAACAATTGACCAAAGTATGACCTAATGAAGCTCAATACACTCAATTAGGACCAAAATAGGCTCATTACATCATCCTTTGGTTATCTAAACCTTCCTAGTAGCTAAAATGGAACAATTGACCAAAGTATGACCTAATGAAGCTCAATACACTCAATTAGGACCAAAATAGGCTCATTACATCATCCTTTGGTTAACTACACCTTCCTAGTGACT
>RYYW01000111.1:89084-102163 GCA_013621005.1 Aeschynomene evenia | reverse complement strand
ACCAAAGGATGATGTAATGAGCCTATTTTTGTCCTAATTGAGTGTATTGAGCTCCATTTGGTCTTACTTTGGTCAATGGCTCCATTTTGTCACTAGGAAGGTTTAGATAACCAAAGATGATGTAATGAGCCTATTTTGGTCCTAATTAGTGTATTGAGCTCATTTGGTCTTACTTTGGTCAATGGCTCCATTTTAGTCACTAGGAAGGTTTAGATACCAAAGGATGATGTAATGAGCCTATTTTGGTCCTAATTGAGTGTATGAGCATCATTTCGTCTTACATTGGTCAATGGCTCCATTTTAGTCACTGGATGTTGTAGATAACCAAGGATGATGTAATGAGCCTATTTTGGTCCTAATTGATATTGAGCCATTGGTCTTACTTTGCCATTTTAGTCACTAGGAAGGTTAGATAACCAAAGGATGATGTAATGAGCCTATTTTGGTCCTAATTGAGTGTATTGAGCTCCATTTGGTCTTACTTTGGCAATGGCTCCGTTTTAGTCACTAGGAAGGTTTAGATAACCAAAGGATGATGTAATGAGCCTATTTTGGTCCTAATTGAGTGTATTGAGCTCATTTGTCTTACTTTGGTCAATGGCTCCATTTTAGTCACTAGGAAGTTTAGATAACCAAAGGATGATGTAATGAGCCTATTTTGGTCCTAATTGAGTGTATTGAGCTCCATTTGGTCTTACAATTTTTAGTCACTAGGAAGGTTTAGATAACCAAAGGATGATGTAATGAGCCTATTTTCTCCTAATTGAGTGTAATGATCTTCATTTCTTACTTTGGTCAAAGCTCCATTTTAGTCACTAGGATGTTGTAGATAACCAAAGGATGATGTAATGAGCCTATTTTGTCCTAATTGAGTGTATTGAGCTTCATTTGGTCTTACTTTGTCTTCCATTTTAGTCACTAGGAAGGTTTAGATAACCAAAGGATGATGTAATGAACTATTTTGGTCCTATTGAGTGTATTGAGCTCATTTGGTCTTACTTTGGTCAATGGCTCCATTTTAGTCACTAGGAAGGTTTAGATAACCAAAGGATGATGTAATGAGCCTATTTTTGTCCTAATTGAGTGTATTGAGCTCATTTGGTCTTACTTGGTCAATGGCTCCATTTTAGTCACTAGGAAGGTTTAGATAACCAAAGGATGATGTAATGAGCCTTTTGGTCCTAATTGAGTGTATTGAGCTCATTTGGTCTTACTTTGGTCAATGGCTCATTTTAGTCACTAGGAAGGTTTAGATAACCAAAGGATGATGTAATGAGCCTATTTTGGTCCTAATTGAGTGTAATGAGCTTCATTTCTTACTTTGGTCAAGGCTCCATTTTAGTCACTAGGATGTTGTAGATAACCAAAGGATGATGTAATGAGCCTATTTTGGTCCTAATTGAGTGTATTGAGCTTCATTGGTTTTACTTTGGTCAATTCCTCCATTTTAGTCACTAGGAAGGTTTAGATAACCAAAGGATGATGTAATGAGCCTATTTTGGTCCTAATTGAGTGTATTGAGCTCATTTGGTCTTACTTTGGTCAATGGCTCCATTTAGTCACTAGGAAGGTTTAGATAACCAAAGGATGATGTAATGAGCCTATTTGGTCCTAATTGAGTGTATTGAGCTCATTTGGTCTTACTTTGGTCAATGGCTCCATTTTAGTCACTAGGAAGGTTTAGATACCAAAGGATGATGTAATGAGCCTATTTTAGTCCTAATTGAGTGTATTGAGCTTCATTTGGTCTTACTTTGGTCAATGGCTCCATTTTAGTCACTAGGAAGGTTTAGATAACCAAAGGATGATGTAATGAGCCTATTTTGTCCTAATTGAGTGTATTGAGCTTCATTTGGTCTTACTTTGGTCAATGGCTCCATTTTAGTCACTAGGATTGTAGATAACCAAAGGATGATGTAATGAGCCTATTTTGTCCTAATTGAGTGTATTGAGCTCATTTGGTCTTACTTGGGCTCCATTTTAGTCACTAGGAAATAACCAAAGGATGATGTAATGAGCCTATTTTTGTCCTAATTGAGTGTATTGAGCTCATTTGGTCTTACTTTGGTCAATGGCTCATTTTAGTCACTAGGAAGGTTTAGATAACCAAAGGATGATGTAATGAGCCTATTTTAGTCCAAATTGAGTGATGAGCTTCATTTCGTATTACTTTGGTCAAAGGCTCCATTTTAGTCACTAGGATGTTGTATAACCAAAGATGATGTAATGAGCCTATTTTGGTCCTAATTGAGTGTATTGAGCTTCATTAGGTCTTACTTTGTCAATTCTCCATTTTAGTCACTAGGAAGGTTTAGATAACCAAAGGATGATGTAATGAGCCTATTTTGGTCCTAATTGAGTGTATTGAGCTTCATTTGGTCTTACTTGGTCAATGGCTCCATTTTAGTCACTAGGAAGGTTTAGATAACCAAAGGATGTAATGAGCCTATTTTGGTCCTAATTAGTGTATTGAGCTCATTTGGTCTTACTTTGGTCAATGGCTCCATTTTAGTCACTAGGAAGGTTTAGATACCAAAGGATGATGTAATGAGCATATTTAGTCCTAATTGAGTGTATTGAGCTCATTTGGTCTTACTTTGGTCAATGGCTCCATTTAGTCACTAGGATTGTAGATAACCAAAGGATGATGTAATGAGCCTATTTTGTCCTAATTGAGTGTAATGAGCTTCATTTCGTATTACTTTGGTCAAAGGCTCCATTTTAGTCACTAGGAATGTTTAGATAACCAAAGATGATGTAATGAGCCTATTTTGGTCCTAATTGAGTGTATTGAGCTCATTTGGTCTTACTTTGGTCAATGGCTCATTTTAGTCACTAGGAAGGTTTAGATAACCAAAGGATGATGTAATGAGCCTATTTTGGTCCTAATTGAGTGTATTGAGCTTCATTAGGTCTTTCTTTGTCCATTTTAGTCACTAGGAAGGTTTAGATAACCAAAGGATGATGTAATGAGCTATTTTGGTCCTAATTGAGTGTATTGAGCTCCATTTGGTCTTACTTTGGGCAATGGCTCCATTTTGTCACTAGGAATTAGATAACCAAAGATGATGTAATGAGCCTTTTTGGTCCTAATTGAGTGTATTGAGCATTTGGTCTTACTTTGGTCAATGGCTCCATTTTAGTCACTAGGAAGGTTTAGATCCAAAGGATGATGTAATGAGCCTATTTTGGTCCTAATTGAGTGTATTGAGCTTCATTTGGTCTTACTTTGGTCAATGGCTCCATTTTAGTCACTAGGATGTTGTAGATAACCAAGGATGATGTAATGAGCCTATTTTGGTCCTAATTGAGTGTATTGAGCTTCATTGGTCTTACTTTGGTCAATGGCTCCATTTTAGTCACTAGGAAGGTTTAGATAACCAAAGGATGATGTAATGAGCCTATTTTGGTCCTAATTGAGTGTATTGAGCTCATTTGGTCTTACTTTGGTCAATGGCTCCATTTTAGTCACTAGGAGGTTTAGATAACCAAAGGATGATGTAATGAGCCTATTTTTGTCCTAATTGAGTGTATTGAGCTCCATTTGTCTTACTTTGGTCAATGGCTCCATTTTAGTCACTAGGAAGGTTTAGATAACCAAAGGATGATGTAATGAGCCTATTTTGGTCCTAATTGAGTGTATTGAGCTCATTTGGTCTTACTTTGGTCAATGGCTCCATTTTAGTCACTAGGAAGGTTTAGATAACCAAAGGATGATGTAATGAGCCTATTTTAGTCCTAATTGAGTGTATTGAGCATCATTTCGTATTACTTTGGTCAAAGGCTCCATTTTTAGTCACTAGGATGTTGTAGATAACCAAAGGATGATGTAATGAGCCTATTTTGGTCCTAATTGAGTGTATTGAGCTTCATTAGGTCTTACTTTGTCAATTCTTCCATTTTAGTCACTAGGAAGGTTTAGATAACCAAAGGATGATGTAATGAGCGTATTTTGGTCCTAATTGAGTGTATTGAGCTCCATTTGGTCTTACTTGATCAATGGCTCATTTTAGTCACTAGGAAGGTTTAGATAACCAAAGGATGATGTAACGAGCCTATTTTGGTCCTAATTGAGTGTATTGAGCTCCATTTGGTCTTACTTTGGTCAATGGCTCCATTTTAGTCACTAGGAGGTTTAGATAGCCAAAGAATGATGTAATGAGCCTATTTTAGTCCTAATTGACTGTATTGAGCTCATTTGGTCTTACTTTGGTCAATGGGCTCCATTTTAGTCACTAGGAAGGTTTAGATACCAAAGGATGATGTAATGAGCCTATTTTAGTCCTAATTGAGTGTATTGAGCTTCATTTGGTCTTACTTTGGTCAATGGCTCCATTTTAGTCACTAGGAAGGTTTAGATAACCAAAGGATGATGTAATGAGCCTATTTGGTCCTAATTGAGTGTGAGCTCCATTTTGGTCTTACTTTGGTCAATGGCTCATTTTAGTCACTAGGAAGGTTTAGATAACCAAAGGATGATGTAATGAGCCTATTTTAGTCCTAATTTAGTGTAATGAGCATCATTTCGTTTACTTTGGTCAAGGCTCCATTTTAGTCACTAGGATGTTGTAGATAACCAAAGGATGATGTAATGAGCCTATTTTGGTCCTAATTGAGTGTATTGAGCTTCATTAGGTCTTACTTTGTCAATTCCTCCATTTTAGTCACTAGGAAGGTTTAGATAACCAAAGGATGATGTAATGAGCCTATTTTGGTCCTAATTGAGTGTATTGAGCTCCATTTGGTCTTACTTTGGTCAATGGCTCCATTTAGAGGAAGGTTTAGATAACCAAAGGATGATGTAATGAGCCTATTTTGGTCCTAATTGAGTGTATTGAGCTCATTTGGTCTTACTTTGGTCAATGGCTCCATTTAGTCACTAGGAAGGTTTAGATACCTAAGGATGATGTAATGAGCCTATTTTAGTCCTAATTGAGTGTATTGAGCATCATTTGGTCTTACTTTGGTCAATGGCTCCATTTTAGTCACTAGGAAGGTTTAGATACCAAAGGATGATGTAATGAGCCTATTTTAGTCCTAATTGAGTGTATTGAGGCATTTGGTCTTACTTTGGTCAATGGCTCCATTTTACTCACTAGGATTGCAGATAACCAAAGGATGATGTAATGAGCCTATTTTTGTCCTAATTGAGTGTATTGAGCTCCATTTGGTCTTACTATGGTCATGGCTCCATTTTAGTCACTAGGAAGTTTTTGATAACCAAAGGATGATGTAATGAGCCTATTTTGGTCCTATTGAGTGTATTGAGCTCCATTTGGTCTTACTTTGGTCAATGGCTCTATTTTAGTCACTAGGAAGGTTTAGATAACCAAAGGATGATGTAATGAGCCTATTTTAGTCCAAATTGAGTGTGATGAGCATCATTTCGTATTACTTTGGTCAAAGGCTCCATTTTAGTCAGTAGGATGTTGTAGATAACCAAAAGATGATGTAATGAGCCTATTTTGGTCCTAATTGAGTATATTGAGCTTCATTAGGTCTTACTTTGATCAATTCTTCCATTTTAGTCACTAGGAAGGTTTAGATAACCAAAGGATGTTGTAATGAGCCTATTGTAAGCTCCAGAACCCTTCTGAGAGAATTAAGCATAAATTCTCTTAGAGTCATGAAAGTTTTAATGATAACAAGGTAAGCCATAAGTATAAAATTTTACTTAAGGTTTTGCTAATATGTGCGCTAAGTGTCTCAGAAAGCTATAAATTATTGCAATGCCATGAGCAAAGACCAAGACAAAACATCAAGTAACCTCGAGATCAATTGATAAAATCATAGCGCCAAAGATATCAGAAAGGATATCTCAGAAGCGCAGAAGGTGAAAACATGCTTCTGAGGAAAGAACACTGTCGCCTCAGAAGGGTCTCAGAAGACCTCGCGACTAGTAGTTCTCAGAAGGGTCTTCCCTCAGAAGGTTAGCCTCAGAAGTCCGTACAACTCTTAGAAGGATGGACTCAGAAGCAACCAAGTGTCTGGACTCAAGGAAGTGCAAACAGACTCAGAAAGCTCGCTACAACTAGCCAAGGAAGTGGGAACACGCGCACTGTGCAGTTCTGAAAAGTTCCTCATTTTGCGCTGACTGTAGCAGGGAGCCGTTCTGAAAAGGACACAGCCACATAGCAAAGTGAAAGCCTCTAATTTCGCGGCTCTTTGATGCCTATATATATGAGTTCAATTCCAGAGCAATGTGACGAAACTCTTGCACTAAAACTCTTGATTAAACGTGCCAAAACTCTGTTGAATTGAAAATCATTTTGCGAAAACTTAGAACTTTCTCAGAAAGACAATTTTTACGAAATTGTTTTTCTAACTTTGCAAAATCTTCTAGTTCTGAATTGGTGTAAATTCTTACATTTGTAAATTAATCCTAGAAGTCTACTAAGTGTAAAACTAGGTTTGTAACTTAGTCTTGGTAGTTGTTTTCGATCAAAACAAACTTTCTAAAAACGCTAAGTCCTTCGTTGTTTGAAGGCAGTTTAAGTCCTCTAGTGTTTGAGGCAGTCCTCTTGTTTAAAGGAGGCAAGGAAGTCCTTGAAGTCCTCAGGCAAGAAGTCCTCTGTTGTGAGGCAAGGAAGTCCTTAAGGCAAGGAAGTCCTCTAGTGTGAGGCAAGGAAATCCACTTCGGGTTGTGAGGTGGTGGAAGTCCTTTACTTAGTAAAGGCAGTGTTGTCTGGGAAGGCACATTAAGAAGAATATCTAAGAACTCTCAACTGAAGGTTGAGGACTGGAGTAGGTTGGTTATAACCGAACCAGTATAAAATCCCTTGTGTTAAGCTTTTCTCCCTAACTCATTACGTGTCCAAATCTTTGAGAAAAACTCTATCACAACTTTAATTAATAGGTCTCGTGAAAACCTTATTGATTAAAATCAGAAAGCTTTTAAGAAACTCAAACTCTTAAGTCATTTTCTTAAAATCTCTCAGAAAGGAACTTTCTTAGAAAGACTAAGTTCTCAGAAACTTAATCTTCTCAGAAAGCATTTTCCGCTACAAACTCTTAATCATACCTTCTGAGTAAAAACAGCTTTCTAAGTAAAAGTTTTAACAAGCAATTTTAAAACTTGCACGATTCAACCCCCCCTTCTCGTGCACACATACACTTTCAATTGGCATCAGAGCTCGGTCCTTAAGGGGTTGAGCACTTCACAGTGTCAAGGAAAAAGATCCACGAAGGGAAATATGAACTCACCAGCTGCATTCATATCAGATGGGGCTTCAATAAACAGACCTCCGATGTTTCTCGGAGACAGCTTCGACTACTGGCGTGACAGGATGACGCTGTTCATCAAGCACACCAGTTTGGACTTATGGGATAGGATCGAGAATGGAGACTATCAGCCTCTGCAGACAATTACAGAGGATGCTGTAGTTGCAACAGACGCTGAGCCAGGAGTGGCACCTCCAGTACTCAGAACCTATACAAGACGAGTCCCTAAGGATGAATGGACTCAAGAGATGAAGGAGAAGATACAACTCAACTTCAAAGCTAAATACATTCTTCTCTGCGCCTTGCCCAAGGTAGAGTACGACAAGATTGTGTCGTGTGATACCGCTCAAGAAATTTGGGAGAGATTACACATGCTGCACGAAGGAAATGATGAAGTCAAGGAAACTAAGGTATCAATGCTTGTACATAAGTACGAGTCCTTCTGCATGCAACCTGAGGAAACTATTGACAACATGTCAATAAGATTTCTCCACATCATAAATCAGCTAAAGGTCTTGGGAAAGACCTACTCCAACGCTGAGATGGTGAGGAAAATTCTCAGAAGCCTCTCTGCCAAGTGGCGCCCAAAGGTGACAGCAATCCAAGAAGCAAAGGACCTAAATCAGCTGGGTTTAGATGTATTGTTTGGCTCACTCAGAACTCACGAGATTGAGCTTGAAGGACTACTTGGAGGACCATCTTCATCCTCAAGACCTCAGAAAGCTCTGGCTCTGAAAAGTCAGATCAAAAAGACTTCAAAAGCCCTAAAGGCTGAAGAAATATCTGAGTCTGAGAACGATCAAAACTCAGATTCCGATGAAGATGACATCTCTCTTCTAGTAAGGAAAATGAAGAAAGCTTGGAAGAGAAGACCAAGCAAAGACAAAGAGATCACACCTAGAAAAGGAAAGTCAAAGTCTTCTGATGCCACATGTTTTGGCTGTGGAGAAAAGGGCCACTTCAGAACGGAGTGCCCTCAGAACAAGGGAAAGAAGAAGTTCATTCCCAAGAAGAAGAAGAAGGCAATGGCTGCTACATGGAGTGATTCAGAAGAGGAAGACTCTAGGTCAGAAAGTGAAGAGGAAGCTAATGTCTGCTTCATGGCCAGTACTGACTATATTCTGGAAACAGAATCTGAGTCAGAAGAGGTACCAATCTCTCCTCCTCTCTCATACTCATACAATGAGATCTCAGAACTCTATGAAGAACTTCTGAGAGACTCAAACGAATTAGCTAACAATTTCAGCAAACTAAGAAAGTCTTTTAAATCCTTAGAAGCTGAAAATACTAGACTAATTCAAGAAGTAGAGAACATAAGGCTTGAAAGAGATGACTTTAAAAATAGATATCTTGAAAGCCACAACCTCTATCAAGCTTTAGAAACAATGTCTTCTGTAACTGTTGAAAAAGCCGAACTGGCTTTGATAGAATTACAAAAGACAAATGAGCTTCTCACTTCTGACTTGGTTAAGATGGTCAAAGGTGAAAAAATGATGACACTCTTGCTTGGTGGTCAAAGACCTTACAAGGATAAGAGTGGACTCGGTTATGAAGAAATCTTCGAACCAAATGATATTGATCCATCCTTAACTAAATCACCTCGCACGTGCATAGCTTGTTTTAAGAGTGGCCATGGTTCTGAAAATGTCCTATGTTGGAAAAAGGAAAAATCTCTAAGCCTCAGAAGGCTCAAAAGAAAACTCAGAAAGCTAAGCCTTCTAAGAAGACTATCCCCTCTCAGAAGGGAAAACTTCTCAGAAAGCAAGTGCTTCTGAAAAGGGCAAACAAAAGGTCTCTGACTCTCAAAACCATGACCTCTCTAAGAAAGAAGGCAAAAGTCCAAGAAAGCTAACAAGCAAGGACCCAACAAAGAATGGGTACCTAAATCTGTTAACTTTGTGACTGCAGGTGCATCATCAAGCGCTGCTCCACCACCACGATGAGCAGTGGTACCTTGACAGTGGCTGCTCAAGGCACATGACTGGAAGCAAGCACTGGTTCAGAAGTCTCAAGCCCAAGAAAGGCGGAACAGTGCGATTCGGTATGGCGCTAAAGGGAGAGTCACTGCAATCGGAGATGTTGGTAAGGACTCCTCTCACCAAATCTCAGATGTACTTTTGGTCGATGGCTTAACTCACAATCTATTAAGCATTAGTCAATTTTGTGACAAAGGCTTAAAGGTTGGTTTTATGCCAAGTATTGTCATGTGATTAATCTCACAACTGACAAGATCGTTCTGGAAGGAAAACGTGTGGTAACATCTATGTTATCCATCTGGATGATCTAAAGGATCAAAATGTGGAATGCCTTGTCTCTGTCCAAGAAGACAAATGGCTATGGCATAAGAAACTTGGTCATGCCCATATGAGACTTCTTTCTGAACTCTCTCAGAAAGAACTTGTAAAGGGCCTTCCCAGAATTAAGTATCAGAAGGATGCAACCTGCGACTTCTGTGAAAAAGGGAAACAGACCAAGGCTTCCTTTCCCAGTAAAAGTGGTATTTCTACTCAGAAACCACTGGAACTGCTCCACATGGATCTCTTCGGACCAACCAGAACAGCTTCCCTTTCTGGAAAACGCTATGGTCTTGTCATAGTGGATGATTACTCCAGATTCACTTGGGTTTTCTTTCTAGCTTCTAAGGAAGAAACTTTTGAGAAGTTCAAAGCATTTGCGAAAAGAGTTTCAACAGAAAAGGATTCGCACATTCATACCATTAGATCAGATCATGGTGGTGAATTTGAGAATCATGCTTTTGAAAAGCTTTGTGAAAATCTGGGCATTGCTCACGAGTTCTCTTCTCCCAGAACTCCTCAACAAAATGGAGTAGCTGAGAGAAAGAACCGAAGCCTTCAAGAGATGGCAAGAACAATGCTCTTAGAAAGTGGACTTTCAAAAGGTTTCTGGGCTGAAGCAGTAAATACTTCATGCTACATTCAGAATCGAGTCTTTCTAAGACCAATTCTGAAAAAGACACCTTACGAGCTATGGAAGAATAAAATACCAAACATTTCTTATTTCCATATTTGGTTCTTCTTGTTTTTATTCTCAACACAAAGGACAACTCTCCAAGTTTGATCCTAAGTCCGATGATGGATACTTCCTAGGATACTCCTCAGCCTCTAAAGCTTACAGAGTATATAACAAAAGGAGTAAATGTGTTGAAGAGACAATCCATATTAATCAAAGAACTTAGTAAGGACCTGTCTCAGAAAGTGCTAACTTAGAAGATGAATTTGAGAAACTCAACATCACTTCTGAGAAAGCCAAAAGGAAAATTCTTATAGATGATGAGACTGACTTCCAACCCATGGAACAATCATCTTCATCTAAAGAAAAATCTAGTAACATCATCAAAGCTCCAGAACCTAGAGAATCTACTTTTCCAAATACAATGGAACCTAGATTCTCAGAAGGACAAGCTTCTGATGACTCAGAAAGAGAACCTTCTGTGTCTCGTTCTCAGAACCCTACTCCTAAAAGGGATCAGAGGTTCAAGAGACTTGAAGAACATCTCTCAGAATGAAGTCTTGGGCAATCCAGAAAGTGGCGTGAGAACCAGAAGGAACTATACAAATCTTGCTATGGTCTCTGAACTTGAACCAGATTCCATAGAAGAGGCGTTAGATGATCCTAGCTGGGTAAATGCCATGCAGGATGAACTTGACCAATTTTGAGAGAAATCAAGTTTGGAAACTGACTCAGAAACCCAAAGGCAAGAGTGTCATTGGGACTAAATGGGTGTTTCGAAACAAACTTGATGAAAACGGTCAAGTCGTGAGAAACAAGGCAAGATTGGTTGCTCAAGGGTACAACCAACAAGAAGGGATAGATTATGATGAAACTTTTGCCCCAGTCGCAAGATTGGAAGCTATCAGAATGTTGCTAGCTTTTGCTGCCACATAAAGGTTTCAAACTCTATCAGATGGACGTTAAGTCCGCCTTCTTGAATGGATACCTTTCTGAGGAAGTTTATGTAAAAACAACCTCCTGGTTTTGTGAATGATGCATTCCCGAATCATGTATTCAAGCTTACAAAGGCTCTCTATGGTTTGAAACAAGCTCCAAGAGCTTGGTACGATAGATTGAGCTCTTTCTTGCTTAAAAACGGATTCTCAAGAGGGAAAGTGGACACAACTCTTTTTACGCTCTCAGAAGACTCTGGCTTCTTGATTGTCCAGATTTATGTTGATGACATAATATTTGGCGCAACCAATGAATGCCTTTGCAAAGAATTCTCCAAGCTTATGCAAGGTGAATTCGAGATGAGCATGATGGGAGAATTAAAATTCTTCCTAGGATTGCAAATCAAGCAAGAGTCGGAAGGGACAGTCATTCATCAAGAGAAGTATACCAAGGAACTTCTGAGGAAGTTTCTGATGGATAAGGCCAAACCCATGAGCACTCCCATGCATCCCTCTCAAGTAATTGACTTGGATGAAGATGGTGAGAAAGTCTCAGAAAGCAACTATCGAGGGATAATTGGCTCACTTCTCTACTTAACCGCCTCCAGACCAGATATCCAACTCAGTGTTGGGATCTGTGCTAGATTCCAGTCTAAGCCCAAGCAATCACACTTGACTGCAGTTAAACGAATTTTACGATATTTAAGTGGAACTACTAATCTTGGTCTTTGGTACGAGAAAGGTTGTTCTTTCTGATGTTGTAGGTTACTGCGATGCCGACTACGCTGGAGATAGGATAGATCGCAAAAGCACAAGTGGGTGCTGCTGCTTCTTTGGAAAATGCTTGATCACTTGGTCTTGCAAGAAGCAAAATACGATCGCCCTATCAACTGCTGAAGCTGAATATGTGTCTGCTGCGAACTGCTGTTCTCAGATGCTCTGGATTAAGAATCAGCTACTTGATTATCAATTAAGGTACACCAAAATTCCTATCCTCTGTGATAATACAAGTGCTATCAACTTAGCTAAGAATCCTATTCAGCATTCTCGATCCAAGCACATCGATATAAAACATCATTTTATTAGGGATCATGTGCAAAAAGGCGACATTGAACTCAAATTTGTAAATACTGAGGATCAAATCTCAGATATATTTACAAAGCCTTTACCCGAGGATCGTTCAATGTTCTGAAAGGATTTCTCAATTTAAGATGTTTCTAAGTGCTTTGAAATTTAAAAACTCTCTTAGAAACCCCCCTTTGTCCTAGTTTAGATTCTGAGACGAACAAATAGAACTAAGCCTCTGAGCTTGAAGTAGGGAAACACAGGAAAACCCTATCTGAAAAATTTGGTCTCAGAAGACTCATCTCTCAGAAAGGAGATCTTCTGAAACATCTCTCAGAAGGAGGATTTCTCAGAAGGACCACCTCTCTCAGAAAGGTACCTTCCGGAAAACAAGTTACCAACGGTAACTTTTGGATAAGTGGCAGAAAACGGCTAGTTATCAACCATGACTATAAATACTTACAGCAGTGTTTCATTTGAGCACTTTACGTCCAAACTTACCAAAACTCTGCCAAAACCTCTCCTCGCTTTCCAATCATCACCTGCTCTCTCTCTCTCTGTTTCTCTCTTGTTCTTCTCTATCCTTTCTCAAAATTAAAACCTTTCCTTCAAATGGCCGTCTCTGGAGAAATCAAGGGCTTAATGAGAAACAATCTCAATGAGATATCCGAAGATATTTCTCTATGACAATGAGGAAATGCAGTCCCTATTCCACAAGACTTATCTCCCAAGGAATCTTGCCATGGGAAGGGTATTGCCTCTCAATGTCTACAATCAGGTGGACGAAATCCAATTCACCTTTCTCAAGCAACCCGGATGGCCAGCCATGATGAGCTCCGAAGACGTATGCTACCCAATGGGTAAGGGCTTTCTATTCGCAAATAGAAA
>RYYW01000111.1:0-87211 GCA_013621005.1 Aeschynomene evenia | reverse complement strand
CCCAACAACCCGTTTGTTTTGTGAAATTTTTTATGTGTGGGGAATCGACTTCATGGGTCCTTTTCCCGTTTCCTCTGGTTTTGCATATATATTGTTGGCTGTTGATTACGTGTCGAAGTGGGTTGAGGCATCCCCACTCGCACGAATGACTCTTCTGTGGTTTGTGCTTTTGTCCGTTCAAATATCTTTTGTCGTTTCGGCACCCCAAGAGCCATCATTAGCGACCAAGGCACTCATTTTTGCAATCGTAGGTTTGAGGCGCTGCTCCGTAAGTATGGGGTTTCACATAGGGTGTCCACACCCTATCATCCCCAAACTAACGGGCAAGCCGAGGTGTCCAACCGGGAAATCAAATCTATTTTGGAAAAGGTAGTTGGACCCTCTAGAAAAGATTGGAGTGCTAGGTTGCATGATGCTTTATGGGCGTATCGGACCACCTACAAAACTCTGATAGGAATGAGCCCCTTTCGGATTGTTTTTGGCAAGGCGTGTCATTTGCCTGTTGAGTTGGAGCACCGCGCTTATTGGGCGGTGAAACAATGCAACATGGATCTTGAGGCCGCCGAAATGGAAAGAAGTTGAAATTGCAGGAATGGAGGAGCTGAGGCTTGAGGCGTACGAAAGTGCGCGGATTTCACAGGAGAAAACAAAAGTGTTCCACGATCGGAACATCTTGAGGAAGGAATTCAAGGCGGGTGACAAAGTCCTCCTATACAATTGAAGGTTGAAATGGATGGCGGGAAAGCTTAGGTCAAGATGGGATGGACCGTTCACCATAGTCTTCATCTTCCCGCATGGTGCGGTTGAATGGAGAATGAGCAAAAAAACAGAAATTTAAGGTGAATGGGCACCGGTTGAAGTTGTTCCAACTACAAGAGGCTGATTCCGGAGCCTCTGCAGATGTCTACCTTCAAGAGCCAATCTACCGCCATAAGCGGTTCACCCGGTCCAACTTAGGGACGTTTAAACCAAAGTGCTTGGTGGGAGACAACCCACCGGTAAGTTTCCATTTCATATTTTCCATACTTTAGGGTAGTGTAGATAATAAATTTTGTAGTGGCTCGCATTGGAAGTTGTGGGAGTGCCTAAAATCTGATTTCAGCAATTTCTGGTCAATTTTGGTTCTGCAACAGCCCCTTCTCGCATGCGAGATTCTCCGAATCGCATGCGAGTTTGTTCTGCCCCCACTCGCATGCGAGCATTTTCGAACTCGCATGCGAGCCTGACCCGAATTGAAACTGAACGGGGGAAATTTTATTTTAAAACGAGAAAACACCCCCAAAACCCTCAAACCGTTTCAAACTCCTCAAACACACACTAATCACACAAGCACACACTCAACTATCTCTCTGTGCCGCCTCCGCCGCCGCGCCGCCACCACCCTCCTCTTTCTCTCTTTGCATCTCACCATTTCATTCAAGGGTTAGTGTTTTGTCTTTCATTTTCTTTTCTTTTTAGGAAGTGAATGCTAGGGTTAGGGTATTTGTCCAATGTTCATGCATCTGTCTATTTACTTGCCAGAGAATGATTAGGGTTAGGCTGCATTTAGGGTTGTTAGGTTTTTCCTCATGGCTGATTGTCGCAGAAGCTCGCTGCAATGGCAGGTCGGGCAGTGCTCGCATGCGAGCACCCTCGAAGTCGCATGCGAGTGGTCTCCTCTGCAACTTCATATTCTATGACAGCACTCGCATGCGAGGCCCTCGAACTCGCATGCGAGTGGCCTTGCTATTTCATAGATTCCCTCATCTTGCTTCTTTCTCTTGCTGTTTTCATTGTTATTTTTCTTTTGCTGTCTGTTTTAATTAATCCTGATCACTTGTACATTCTTCTTAGCTTCTCTTTAAATCTTTTGCACTAACATGTTCTAACTTTTGACTTTCTTTTGTATTGGCTGCCTTTTCTTTTTTTCTTTTTGTTTTTCCTTTCCTTTTCTGATTGTGCTTTGCAGATGCCTCGCCGTGCTTCCCGCCCTCAGGCTGACCGTCAAGATGCTGAGCATATGGATGAAACTCCCAATGATGCATTCACCTTCGGTACATTGGAGGTCGAGGTGTACTTCAACTCAAATACAAGGAGAAGGCCGATTGTTCCGGAATTCCCCGAATGGAGTTTTGGACAATGTGGTGGTGGGAGTGGAAGAGAGGGGGTGGCAATTTATGTTGGATAGAGAGCCTGGACCATCAAATGTCACATTGGTTCGGGAATTCTATGCCAACCTAGGGCTGATGGACACCCCCTACGTCCACCTCCGTGGAAGGCAGATATTGATCACTCCTCAAGCCATAGCTGATATACTTGGGGTCCCCTTCCTAGGATGGCCGGATGAAACTGAAAACTACCTTGTGAATGTGGGGTACAGAGAGGCACCAGCAGCCTTGCAAGCACTAACATACCCAGGAGCAGAATGGGTGATGTCTGCAACCAATCCGGATATGCCTCTCCGTGTCCAGTCCCTCCACTTGACATTGCCAGGCCGGGCTTGGCAGAGGCTGAGCAACTGCTTCATTGACCCTACAGGACACCTCTCTGATATCCGACTGGAGCCTGCGCTCCGTCTGTTCTGTCTCCACACCGGGAAGTGCATGTGCTTAGCCTCCACCATCCGCTCAATCATGTGGGATGCTCGAAACAAGGATACTAGGACAACACTCCCCTTTCCGCAGCTGATCATGGAGATAGCCCGGCGGGCGGAGGCCCCCTTCGCCCCTCAGGATGAGATCAACCAAAAGGCGATTGTCATTGACTTCTCCTCTCTCTCAAAATATGACATTCGCACTCATCCTGAGCTTCTAGAGAAGGCCAACAAGAGGGCCCAAAAGAAAAAGCCCGAGCCAATAATTCCTGATGAGATCAACATTTCTGCCGGTGCCGGTGGCTCCAACCAACCCCCTCAGAGGAGCATCTTACAGCGTCTGGATGAGCTGGAAGAAAATCAAATCACCATGAAGAGGGAACTAAAATGCCATACCACAAAGATGGTGAGGGAGTCGGAAGGGCGAGTCATGAAGAAGCTTGATCGAATCTTGGCTTGCTTCAAAGCACCCAGCAAGAGCAAGGCAAAGGGCAAGGCAAAAGGGAAGGGAAAGAGGCCGGCAAGCTCCGAGGAGGAGGAGGACAGCGAGTGAAGCACACATCTGAGCAATTCTTTTCTTTTCTTTTACTTATTGTTTTTTTTGTATTTACGTACTTTGATTTCATTCTAGTTCTTTTGATTGTACTTGGTCCTTTAAGTTGCTACTCTTTGCTTGTTTTGATTTTAATTTGATGGTTATGTTATATTTAGTTTGAATTATCTTCACTTAGTTTGTTTAGTCAACTTAGTATTTTTTTCTTTTTTCTTTTTTCTAGGTCCCTTTCATTTTACTTTATTTTGTTTTATTTCTTTTAGCATAAGTAGTTCCCCAACCTTGTACATACCTTAGGAGTAGAGAATACAACTTTCCTTTTAATTAGGGGTGTTCATTTGTTTGCTTTGTTTGCTTTGTTGAGTGTGATCGTACATAATCTTTCATTGGATCATGATTAATCTATCTTTGTTGCATGCATCAAGTGTGAATTAGCCTAGGACTGAAATTGTGCACTTGGATATGTCCCCTGTGAGCTTTTGATACTCCAACGGGTGGATACATCAAGTCACTCTTCTTTCTTGTGTGCTATTGTCATTAGGTGCATTCTAGAACTTGCATGTATTCTTGTTTGAATTTTTGGGCGTACCTTGGTGTTTGGATATGATTGAGGCAATTTATCTTCTTTTACATACTACCATATGGCCAACCCTTGCATCATTCCCTTTGTGAGCCCCGTTGAGCTTTGTTTCCCTTTATTTGATTCAGCACATTACAAGCCTTGGTGTAAAACAATGATTACCCAAACTTTTAGGCTTAGGAGAGCATTTGTTCAACCTACATATGTGCATGAGCATGCATTGGGGGAATGCAATGGAACTTGCGTTGGATTAAGTGTGGGGGGGGGGGAAGGTTTTTGTAATTAGTTACTTGTAAATAAAGTTTCTGGTTTTATTGTATTTTCTTTCTTTTCATTAAAATCTTTAAAAAAAAGAAGAGAGAATGAAAAGAAAAGAAAAGAGAAAAATTGTTGCAAAGTTATCGTTTGTACATATTTATGTTTAGCTCCAAGGTTGTAAATATAAATGAATGTGGGGAATTTTTGGGATTTAGAATATAAAACTTGGATTGGTTGAGTTCATTTAGATTGTTTGTACATGTTGCATTTCATGCTTGTGTGCATATGCTTTTGCTCTCCTTGGTCTAGGTTTTTACCTCTGTTATCCTTGCATATCATGCCCTGACTTTGGCCCCGTTACAACCCATAAAAGCCCTCTTGATCCTTGCATTCGGGTACAAACTTGTGGAGAATGAGACTACTTGCAAGCATATGGTAATGCACTGCTATCATGGATTATGAGTGTATAACCATACACTTAGGAAAGTTGAGTGAAACACATACCCCGAGAGATCCTTGGGCACAATTCTTATCCTTGGTGTTTTCACATTGCATTGCCATTCCGCTTGTTTATTATCCGATGGAGTTTTCTTTTGTGTACATCACACTCTTCAATAATATCGTTTTTTATATGCAAATTAAGCACCCTTAGTTCTAGGTTGTTGTGTTTTCTCATTAGTAGGTTCAGATTTACTTGCTCATTAGGTAGTGTAGATTGACTTTTAGTTTTAGCTAGGTTTTTCACCCCTTGATTTGTAATGGTGCGTTTGCATTGCTTTATGTGTTTGTGTTGCTGATTTCATTTTCTGTGGGGACACACAAAAAGCTAAGTGTGGGGGTGTTTGATAGAATCATAATCACATGCTTTTTGATCCATTTGTTTGTGAATTTTAGTAGCAATAATTGTCTTGATGCTCTCTGTTGTATATTGATTGTTTCTTCATGTCAATCATCAGGAAATTCACAAATTGCTGCTAACCTTGCTTAAATGTCACTTAATTCTGGTCATTCACTTCATGAACATTCATTTTGTGTGTTTATATGATTAGGAAGTTGATTGGAGCACAAGGAAGGGAGCAAAAAGCTAGTGTAGAACTGCAGAGTTCGCGGGCCAGCCAGCCTGAGTCGCATGCAAAGGAGAGGCATTCCAGAATCGAAGCCAATTTCAGCAGCTCGCATGCGAGCACCCCCGAGCTCGCCGGCGAGTTCCCCTGTTTCTCGCATGCGAAGCACCTCAAGCTCGCATGCGAGCCTACGTCGTGCTGACAATAATTTTTAATTGCAATTTAGTACCTTTTAGATTCCTAGAATTTGCTATTTTGGGACATGTATTTATACCTCTTGTCAGAGGTCCTTGGCACGTTTTTCAACCCTAATTAGCCACTTTTACATTTTGTTAGAGTTTTAGAGAGAGAAGCTCCAACTTCTCTCTAGGATTTTAGCTCTCTTCTCCATTTTGCTTCTAATTTCTGGTTTGATTCTTAAAACTCTTGTTAACTCTTGCTCATTTCATCAATGTTATTTTGTTTCTCTCATTTAATGGCTGAGTAGTCGTCTCTTGTCTTGGCATTTTTTGGTTTTCACCCTAGTGTGATTATTTATGAGGTTTTTGATACTTGTGATTACTATTCTAATGTGTTTGATCATGTTCTTGGTTTAATTTGAACTCCTACATGTATGTGGATTAATGTGTGTGTAGGTTTTTATTTATCAGAAATATATGTTGGATTTTCTAGATTAAGAAAGTCTTATATGTGTTTCAAGTGATGTGGTTGAGCAATAGATTGATTGGTTTATTGTTTGATTGAGTTTATGAACATGGTTTTAATTCCAGATTAGGAATTTAATATTGGTTAATGCATAGAATTTATCTTGGGCTTAGTCATTTCGGATTAGAAGTGGTTAAATTCAAGTAATCTAAGTATTAACTTATGCACACCTTGTGTTTGTTGAATTGCATGTGTCAAAGTCAATGATTGAATAACCTAGCTAGGTGTGAATTCCTTGATGTCAAGTCTCTTTATTAATTAAATTCACTTGTTTTATTGTCTTCTTTATTATCAAAACCAAAACCCCCCCATTGTCTTTATTTTTAGCACATAGTGATCAATAGAAATTGCTTCCTCGAGAGACGACTCGTGTTGACTTCCACTAGCTACTTAGCTTGTGATTAGTCAATTCGGTTTTGGTACATTTCAACTCATTCTAAATTGAGCGAGGTGCCGGAGAGCTAAACGACGCTCCGGTATTTGTCGCGATCATAAATTAGCATGATATAAGTGTTAATTTTGGTTTTGTAAAGTATTAAATAAAAGTTGTTGTGTTTTTAATTTCAGGGACCAATTTGGTAGAAGAATAAGCATGGAAGCAAAGAACACTTAGAAAAAATTCTGTCCAGCAACGCGGTCGCCGCTAGCGACCAGGGAGTACCCGCTAGCGACTAACTACAAGCCGCTAGCGGCCAACACGGATCAAAGGCCCAACCCGCGTCGTGTAACACCCTAATAATTACCTCTTTATGCTTAAGTCATATTGAGTTAATTATCGGAAATTAACATCTTGTTTCAGAGTTTAATTTTCAATAAAGTAGCAATGCGCGGAAAATAGGGCCAATTTGTTTTCAAAAGAAACGGAAGTATAAAAACTCAGCTTGTGCAACATAACTGATATGAGTAATTATATCGTTCTAAGAAACTATTCGTTACAAACACATAATATTAGGATACACAACGGTGGCCCACATGTACATAAATATAGTACTACAATATCTAGAATACACGTAATAGCATAAATAATACAAGTATATAGTAGTGGAACTTTTTAAGAGAATCATAAGCTTGTACAGCCACTTATAACTCCCTTAAAGGTTCTCAAAAGATAACATAGATCATATAGTACGAATACAAGATATAACAAAAGAAATGCTAAAATCCTAAACTCCAGAGCTTCCAAGCTCGGCCTTCACGTAAGCTCCAAGTCGCTCAACCTGTAGACGTGCTGGCACCCCTGTCTGTATCTAAAACAAAAGTGGTGGAATAGGGTGAGCTCCACGGACTCAGTAGGGGGATCACTCCGGTTTATTATAAAAATAATGTAATATGCAAGATTCACTTTACTGGGGTTTTCATAAAACAATTTGTATCCGGAGTGTCTTACTTATATGCGTCTTAATTAATATGCATGCCTCTTATACAAATCTGAAAGCATCATTACTTATTTCGTTTCTGGTAGGTATGTAAGACATTGACTCTTTCTTGACATGTGCATAAGATACTTTTTCTACAGTTGGCACTATCCCTCTTATCTCTTTCTACCTCCACATCACCAAATCCCAAAACTATGAGCTCATATCTCTCTAGTTTCTATTAGACACACGGGGAAAGAGGGGTTTATCACCTTCCCTTACTAGTGATGTTAGTGACCGAGGTTGCCAATTCTCCCTTACTGACGGCACTAGTGACCGAAGGTTACACTTGCTTACTTTGACATTCCGTTGTATTTCCACCGTACTCAAAATATCATAATATCGTATTCGGATAATTATATCACGCCATATATGTACATAAACAACTGATAATTTCATTTTGGGATTGAGTACAAGTCATTTATAACAATCTAGATTCATAAATCACTAAAACGCATACTACTTATGCACATAATTGCAATCACATATCATTTTTTCATTAATTTGTTTATTTCTTTTCATAATCACCATTTTCTGCTGTAAACATATATAATAAACATGTTACAGTGGTTTAGATCCTTAGAAAATGGTTAGAAATCATTAAAATGCAAAATCACAAAATTCAGCATTTAAAATAATTCTGCAGAAATTCTGCGAAATGGCCGCTAGCACGTTCTCTTCGGCCGCTAGCGCCCAATAACGCACGACCACTCGCTAGCGCCTACATTACGGTCGCTAGCGCGTGTCCCGACTCTGCATCCATACCAGTTTTAGAACAGAATT
This sequence comes from Aeschynomene evenia, assembly GCA_013621005.1. Classification (NCBI taxonomy): domain Eukaryota; kingdom Viridiplantae; phylum Streptophyta; class Magnoliopsida; order Fabales; family Fabaceae; genus Aeschynomene; species Aeschynomene evenia. The sequence goes on along the minus strand of RYYW01000111.1, from coordinate 79,281 downwards.
CATGTTCGAGCATATAATGATTTCTAACCGATCTTTATACATGAAAACACACAAATACGTATTATAACATAAATCTAAACCCCTACCTCTTGTGGTCTTGCCCTCTACGGCACAAACCACCTTGTTCTTCCTTGAGCTACTTGCTTAACACTCTAACTAATTTTTATTGATGATGAAGATGATCCTAGAGCTTCTGATGATATATGATCGATCTAAAATGAAGGAAATAGGATAAGAAATTCGGATATGGGGTGAGGTTCTTTGTGTGCTGAGTTTTGGATGGTGTGGTGATGAGTTTTGTTAAGTTTGGAGGATATGGAGTTGAGAGAATTTTGTTTGAAGGGTTAGAGACTTTGAGATTATGTTTCCTGAGGGTTGTGTGGTTTCTTCAGAGGTAGGTAAGGGTTTTGGGACGGAGGGGGCTAAAGGAAAATTTTAAAAGATGGAGGATTTAACAGAAAATGCAAAAATTGCAGAAATGTTATTCTGTCCTCGAGCTGGTCGCTAGCGCGTGTCTCGTGATCGCTAGCGACCGCTTTCACCGCATTACCCGCTAGCGCGTTCCTCCAGTCGCTAGCGAGGGACCTCTACCGCCTCACCCGCTAGCGAGCATAACTGGTCGCTAGCGAGCAAGTACTGCTACATGACAGCAGCAGCAGTTTCCTTGCATCTTTAACTCCAATTTACACCTAACCTTCTATAAACCATTTCTAATATCCTAATCAATATTCGTACACCTAAATAAACTTGTACATAACCATAATTGCTTAAAATCCCTCATGATTACTTCCTACATCTCTTTCCTAGATTCTTGGTCTATTTTACCATATTTTAGCTCGTACACATTGCATTTTCCATTATTTCATGTACATAAAACACATAATGCACATAGCACATATCAAACAACACATATACATTTTTCTTTCTTCCTTACCAAAAAAAAAACAACACATATACATCAAAATGCATCCCAATAACCTACATATTCCAATCACGCCTTAATTAAAGTGGTCGTAACTAAATCCCTTTAATTTAAGGTATGATTAGAATTTCGGGGTCTTACACGTCGCGCTTCGGCCCAATTTCCCCTGAGCCCAGCAACTACTCGCTAGCGCCCGTACTTCATGCGCTAGCGCGTGTGTGGTCGCTAGAGAGGGTGATCTGGCCGCTAGCGACGAGTATCGCAGAAAACAGCAGCACTTAGTGGAGCTGTCATTTTCAAGTTTGGCTCTTCTGATCCTTCCAACCCGTGATCCCTTGATACAAGGGAGCTCCAGGAGCTTGTCTGCAATCATTCTAGCCTCCCCAATCATTCTGATATCAATAGTGTAGTGAGAGAAGCTCTCACCTCTCTCTAGAATTCCAAGAACACTTTCAACCTTCTTCTACAATCAACCTTCATTCTGATCCTTCTTGCACGAATTCTTCTGGTATTGTTGTTGTAATTGAAGTTATGGAAGAGTAAACTTTTCAGTTCTGGTGTTTGTAATTGAATTCTTGCATGGTGGAGTCTTGAGATAAATAAAATTCATGTGTTCTTCATGTATGAACTTGAGTTCTTGTACTTTGGTTTTAATCCATTTATGTTGAGGATGATTTTCTGATATATGGTGGATGATCAGAACGTGTATAATTCAAGGTTTATTGATTTGTGCATGTTTTGACTTGTTTAATTGAGAAGTTAATGAATTGGTTTATGAATTAACAACTTGGCTAAACAACTCCTTTGTATGAGATTAATTCTTGGTAAAGATTAAGTTGAATTCACTAATAAGATCAGATTATGCATGGTTTAATGTGTAAAATGGTTAGTTCAGTGGTTAAAAGTGAGTAATATGTTTGTATGATCACCTTTAATCAAGAGCATAATGATAAAAGTGAACTAAACACTCTTGTTTCATGCATGTTTCATGGTTTTTATGAGTCAATGATGGATGAATTCATGCATGTCTTCTTTATAAACACTATAACACTTTTGTAATTGAAATTTTCAGCACCTTTAATTTATATGCTTACACAAAAATCTCCTTCAAAACTAACAAAAATTACTAGTAGTTTCCAAAAGAGACGACTTTGGGTTAGTTTACCACTATCTCGTGTGTAAGCTAAATCAAACCTTTGTTTTCCCGTTGAACAAATTATTTACTAAATTGATCGGAACTTGGAGAAGTAACGACACTCCGGGTTGTTGCGCATCAGATAACATTGGTCATCCCAACTGCAGTAGTTCCATTTGATGTGTTATTATCTTGCAAGTCATTATTCCTCATATTACTCCCATTTATACTGCATAATCCATTAGGTGGATAATTTGTCGTTATAAAATAAGGATTAAAAATATAGTATACATGTCAGGATGTTTAAGTTATTTATATAGAAAATCAACAAACCTTGAAGAGATCTCGATAATCTCATTTTGCGTCGGCATCATATGTCCTTGTGAAGGAGCATTTGTTTTTGCTTCGTTTTCTTCCTTCTGAATATATGAGTTTGATTCAGCTCTTCCCCTTTTAGCACCACGGCTTTTCCTTCCTCGAGTAGCCATGACTCTTGTAATTCCTCACAAATAAGTTATAAAATTCTTCACACATATAATAGTTCAACCCCTTATATAGATGAAGTCATACTATGTGGTACGACTAATTATGATAGAGTAGGTGGTTTGGGGGCTCAAAAAACATAATTATATAGGGCTGTTATGTTTGTAACACGTCACCCAGTATTAATTTTATAAAATAATAGAGATAATTATTAAATAGCATAAACCCTTAACCCCAACTTTTTATCTCTTACCCTAACCCTATACCCCTTACCGTAACCCTTAACAATTGCATGAACAATACACAGCAAACTAAATACATGCAAATGAACGTAAAGACTTTGATCCTTAATAAACTTTTATAGAATTTGTGATAATATCAATATCCAATAATATAAGAAATGAAGTAATTGTATGATTTACTTATAAATATTTAATTTTGTTGGAAAAAAATAAACTTTGGTAAGAGATACATATCATAAAAATCTTTATATAATTATTTGTATAACTAATTGTAACTATGGTGAAAGATACCAAATCAAACTAGTTATAACCATATGTTAGATTTAAAATTCATTAGTCTCATATTCATGAAGAGGATGCCTTACCAATTTCATTATAATTGTTTTCATGTACATCAAGGGGATGATCATGAAGAGGATCATTCACCAATTTCAATTCTATTTACTACATGTTCATGGAGAGTATCATCACGAAGAGGATCATTCAGCAATTTCAAATTCATTAGTGTCATATTCATGAATTTGATCATTCACCAATTTCATGTTCATCATGAGAAACATCCACCAATTTCATGATAATCCATAAGATCCTCATGAATAGGATCATCGACCAATTTCAATGTCATTTGCTTCTCATTCAAGAAAAGGATATCATTCACCAATTTGTTATTCATTGGCCTCATGTATCATGAAGAGGATATCATCAACCAATTTCATTTTAATTTGCTTGATGTGCATGAATATGATCGTTCACCAATTTCATATTCATTAGAATCCTATTCATCAAGAGGAGCATAAATCAATCTCAATTTCATTTGCTTCATGTGCATTAGTAGGAGTATTCACCATTTTCATATTCATTTGTCTTGATGTTCATCAAGAGGATCATCGTGAAGGCGATCATCAACCATAAAATTCATTTGCTTCATGTTCATAAAATTCATTTGTTGCATGTTCATGAAGATGATCATTAACTATATGTTATTATTTTGCATCTTTGTAATGAATAATATTGTATATAGTATTATACTTTATATTTTATTAGTCAATTCAATATGATACTCGAAAGTATTGAAAAACTCATTACATAATAATTGTATATAGTTTCATGTATAATGGATTTATTAAAATCTATATATTATGATTACATTGTAAACATAACATCATTATTTTACTAAAGATTTTCTTTTGTTCTTCTACTATATTTTATTTTATTCTTATAGAAATTTATCTCTAATAATTTTATTGGTAGAATAATTAGTCCCTATAAATTTTTAGACAAATTCTTTTTTTTTTTGTACTCTTTATTTATTTTTTTCACTATTTTGATCACATTATATAAATCATGTACATTAAATAGGTAGATGACTTTTATTATCGAGTCTTATATTATTCACACAAACCAAACTTCATCAACTAACTCATTTAATGTGGTTGTTGGATTTATTTAGTGTCATTTACTTATCAGTTGCTCATCGAGCATTCATTAAGTCGAGTGTAGTGTTTTACATCCATTTTTGTTGATGATAATTACTTTAAACCCCATTCAAGACTTCATTAAATCCTTCAACCATGCATCGACAAAGACCCTCTAAATTTTATGTTGTTTTTAACGAAGGAAGCCCGACATATACTTAGATTGGTTTGAATGTAATGCTCAGGTTAACGGCTATTCAGCGGTGGTTCTCTATTCTTACAATAGCTTTGAGGAAGCAGAGGCAACATGGGCATCCAGGGACTGTAACAATAGCATTAACATGGACAAAGTGTTGATGACTTTAGGACCAAGCTCTACAGTGGTTATCTAATTTAACCATTTTAAGTATCAAGAATTTATTTCATTAACGTCAGAAGGTGCTATCTACCCACTGGTATTGAGTCTTATCAGGTAACATGGTTGTGGAATTCATAGATGATAATCCCTGAAATAACGTTATGATACAGTTAAGCATGCAAGCTTTGTTGTTGCAAGCTTGCGACAATCTCCAAATCTCTCATCTAGTGTACACAAGAGAAAATATGTTCTTTCAGGATGGTCAACCTTTTTATTGCTATCGTGCCTCATTATCCACTGGCTTTATCGACACAACCCCATATTCAATCAGTCGATATGCAACTACAGAGGACAAAGCACGAGAGGATGTTGCAGCCATTCTTCTTCATAGGCTAGTTGCATGCTCAGGCCAAAAGATTTGTGACTTTAACTACCACAATGTTTCATTTTATGATACTCAGATCACTAAGGTAGATGCCGAAAACTTTTCTCTTATAATGAAGAATACAAGGCTGAATCAACAATTAAGAGCTACAAAGTGAAACTTTACTGGGTAGTGCATATGGGCTTTGTAGTTTTGCTTAGTACTTTGATATTGTATCCAATTATTTAGTATTGAGTCATGTTTAATTATGATAGATAAATCAAATTTTTTTCTATTTTGACATCAAGTAATGAGTACGTGATGAATTGTATAATTAAATCATATTATATGATATTATTAATTTGATATTACTAAAATTCATTGATAGAAGGACTTTCAGAATGCCTCTCAAAATTGCATTGTATGTCCTAATGAATTGAAACATGTGCTTTTCAGAATGCATTTAAAAATTGCATTGTCACGATGCATTGAAATACGTGCCTCTAACATCTATTTAATCCTAATACTTTTAGGTTCAAGTTTTTTTAGTCATTTTTTATTTTAAGAGTTTACTCATTGATTTAGTCCAGTTTGGGCCTTTATTTTTCTTCCCCGTGCATTTTTTTTAGCCCAACACAGTGTATTCGTACGATATGCTCTAGGAACCTAGCCCGTAAAATAGCATGCAAGACATTAATCATTATTATTAGGAAAAAAATGTCATTATCGTCTATGTGTATCACCTTAATCACACACGAAATTTATGATAGTATAATTTGTTAAGGAAGAGTCGCTGCTATAAGATTAGTGAGGAGGAAATGAACAATATGTATCTTCTTACTGCCTCGTAGAATATTCACATTAACGATGTATACAGGGGCAAGGAAGAGTCTTTGACACCTTTAATTAATTAATAAAAATAAATAAAAACTACGAAATCATTAATGTGAAGTAAATATATGTCACGTATAAAGAACTGTAAAGATATGCTCACTTTATTCCTACTCTATATATGCGCGACCACCCAAGCTAGGCACAACATCATGATAGTTAATATATCATTGCAACATCAGGTGAAGTAAATGATTGTTCCCAAGGTAGGCGCGACCATCCAAGCTAGGCACAACATCATGAGGATATCTCGTATAATATATAATTGCAACTAACTGTTTAATAGAAGGTGGTCTCTATGGATATCGTACATCTATAATAACTATATGATATATAGATGTAGATATATATACATATTATATAAATTATTTTTATCAAGAAGTTTAAGTGTATATATATATATATATATATATATATATAATTCATGAGTTGTAATGAATGATATTGCATATCTTATTAATGAAAATATGTATGTATATACTTTTTTATAAATATACTATAATTTATCTGAGGAAATAAACTGCCCAACACATCTGATATATATAAATGAATATCCCGTGCTAGGCAGCAGTTCCCAAGCTTGGCACTAGTCTGCCACTAGGATCCTACCAGCCCATGCAAGACATTAATGATTACTCATAGGGAAAAGTTTCATGATCATCTGTGTGTAACACATAAATAAATAAGAGATTTATTATGACAGTAAAATTTGCAAACGAAGAGTCTCTGCTTTGAAGATTAGTGTAAGGTAGTGAACCGTCTCCATGTTCTTGTTGCCTTCTAGAATGTCCGCTTTAATGACTTTTGCAGAGACAACGAAGAGTCTTTGCCATAGCCAATTATAACAATGTCATAAATTTAAAAAAAATATATGAATTAAATATAGTCTGTCTATAAATAACACGAGAGGTATGCATCATATGATAATACTTCATACACAAAGCGTTTGAAAATGGAGACACAAACAACAACGAGTGTTATAGTGGATTGCTTTTTACAAAATTCAGAGAGTTATACTTTATATTGACATATTATATCCGTGTTGATCCCAACCTTTCAATGCAGCTCATAGCTTTTTGGTTATGGATTGAGATTTTGGGTAAAATAGATTTAATTTGCAAAATACACGAGTTGCCCAACTTTCTCATATATGACATTATATGTGAGAGTCTCACCTGCATACAAGTATTGGCAAGAGTTCAACAATTAAATAGTGTAGATTTTCCTCTATTGAAGAGCATATCAAGTTGTTCGAGTCTGACGAATATCATTTTTGACGATCAAGATAAGACTACTAATGGTATGATGAATTTGGTATCTTGAGTGTTACCAGAGGTACTTTATGATATTATGATAGGTGCAGTTACAAATAATGCATTGAGTGGGAGCTCCATTGGATTTGCACAACAATCAACTATTGTGTACCCGCCCATTGAAGCCACTTCCAGCAACCATCAGGTACCACCTGATGAACGATCCATGTTTCTTTCTTTTGCAAGGAAATACTCGGTATATAAATGGGAATTAAAAGAGATATTTTATAAGTTGTATGGTGAAGATTGTATAGAGTCCTTAAATATTATGTATAATTATAACACCCAGAAAACACCATTTGGACGCATAATTTTGAAGGATAACTCTGTAGTTACTGGAATACTACAAGGGTGTAACGAAGTCCAATTTACTGTCAACGGTAAGCATGTATGGGAAAAAAGTTTGTACCAAGAACCAAGAAGTAAAGTATGCTTACATGCATAATAGGATGTTATTGTTCTCATGAAATCAATTTCAAACCCTGAAGATAATGTTTACCGTATACAATTTTAATTTCTCACCCAATCTATTTCTCTATGGATCATCTAAAAGACCCTAATCAATTGCTACCCTTTTTCTTTTCACTTCAACACGTGCAGCAAGAATCAATTGCTACCCTTTTTCTTTTCACTTCAACACGTGCAGCAAGTGCCATAGCAACTCTAGCATGTAGATATATGATTCATGAAATAAACAAGTGATGAATAATACTTTTTTGTAAGGTGATATCTTTGGATATTGTACACCTATAATAGCTATATGATATTATATGATATATATGTGTAGAAATATATATATATATATATAGATATATAACTCATGAATAATCTTTGTAATAAATAATGATCTAGACCTTATTAATCAATGCAACATGAGTAATTCATAAATGTTGCTTATCTTATTAAGAATGTGTTTGGTAATGCGTTCAGGAGGGATGGACGAGCTTTCACCATTCTTGAACATTGTGCATTTTTGTTTGGGTGCAAACATGATTTCAAAAGCAATTCACATCTAGGAGTGCAAACCTCGATTCTACTAGCATGATAAGTTTTCACTTTTGCATTTAAAAAGACCGTTGGAATATTAATTGAAAGCATTAATTTTATCAATTGCCTACCTTACCCTTTTTTGAACAAAACAAAACAGAAATGTCTGTTGTTAATGTTCCCCTGCGAACTGTTCTCCCCTCCATTGTGCAAGTTGAGCGCCAACCTTGCAGTGTCTTCAGCACTAGGCGCCCTTTGTTGAAGTTGGGTGCCAGCCTTGCAGCGCTTCCTGGTGCATGGGCGTTTGGCGCTCCTTGTTGAAGTTAGGCGCCAACTTCTTCTTCTCTCACGCAGGCGCTGGGTGCCCATTGCTGGAGCTGGGCGCCAGCCTTCCAGTGCTCCTCTAATGCTTGGAGAACTATATGGTATATAGATGTAAATATATGTGTACTATAATTTGTTGGAGAAAATAAATTACCTCCTACACATTCGATTTATATTTAATATATATATATTTATTTATTTATATCCAAAATACATCTCTCAAGCTAGACAGGGGCTCTCAAGATTGGGACTAGTCATATTAAGTGCAGGGTTACAGTCACAGTAGTCCAAATATAAAAGACAGAAGTCCAAACATAAAAAATGAAAAATAGAGTCTAATTATAAGCATCATGGGTTGTCAATCTCGAAACACAAAACACAAAAAGCATTTGGTTATGGTATTTCATCTAGACCTTATCTTGACCATCATCTTCCTCAACTTCATCCTCTTCATGTTCCTCATCCTCAGTTCTTCTTGCCTACCAAATATTATCTGGTGCACGCCCCCTATAGCAGCAAATGATAAAGTCTACTTTTATATTCAACTTCACAAGTTCTGCTCTCAGCTCTTGAATCTCATAAGGTCTTTGTTCTCTGCGGGTGTAGGTGTTGCTACGTATAGCTGAAGTCGATGTTGCTTATGTACCCTCTGGTCGGTCCTTTTTTTACCTCTCAATGACTGCAACAGTAATGAGTCTCTCAATTGCAACGGAGTGTCCCTCTCCATGACACATCCAGCCGCTTTGCACAGTTTACATATGATGCTAGGAAGTCCAAGCTTCGCTTTGGCTTTTTGGCTTATGACAAGTTTCTTTATACTATAATAGATTACTTCACCAACATTGACCATTTCTTGGTTTAGAATGCAATAGACTAGAACATCCCTTTCTAGTGTGACCTCAGACATGTTAAATGTAGGCATCAGGTTGTGTTGGACAAAGTCTACCCACCCTCTTGGCCACATTGGTCAACTCGATTTGCCTTAACTTGCTTGGCATCCATTCTTATCTATCCTCTATGATGCTCCTGCAATACAAATATCCCGTAAAATTTCATCAATTTTTTCATCATTAACTAATCTATCATGGAAACCACATCCATTCAATTTACCCAATCCCAATAATTTGTTGATAATGTTCCCACTAAATTTAACAACTTTTTCGCTGATATAACTCCCAGCCTCTGAATCAACTTCAGCTTCCTCATCCTTGCTATGGGGTGGTGTCCAACAGTTTGCATAAAATTCGTGAACCATTGTAATCCCGGTGCCACTTGGAAGAGAGCAAAGCGCACCCATTTACGATGCTTAATTTCATATTGAATTTTGGGGTATTCATTTCATTTCAGCTGAAATGCCACCTCTGGTATAATAGCTTTGTTGATGATCCTCGAATAATAATTATCCTCATGTAGCTTGGACTTAAAACAAGCACTATCAAGATCTTCTAAAGCTTGTTTCCCTTTCTTTTTTCTTGATGAATTTGGCATTATTTAGGCACCCTATGAATGAGTCAACAACCAAAAAGCAATTCGAGGGGAATTAATTGTTTCATAATTAACTGCACCTTTCATATTCATAACAAAATAATAGGTTTTCTTCAAATCAATAGGTATTGTGAAAATCATTTTCATATTCGTAAAAAAGTAATTATTAGGTTCACTTCATATTCATATTCATATTCATTTTCATATTCATAACAAAATAAACTTGTGCCTAGAGAATATCAATGCAAGATGAATCTACATTCCCTTGTCCATCACACACTATACAATGACAGTATAAAAACTGGAAACAATGGCATAAAACAAATAAAACTGAGTAAAAGAACAAATAACATTAGAAATTTAACAAAAACTTGTTATTGAAAACAATGGCATATATAAATTCCAAACTTGCTTTGTAACACACAATGCTTCTAAAAGAAACAAACTTAAACAAATACTTTCTACCAAACAACCATCTTAAACCCAGTTCCAATCACATGAAGTGAGATGTTGTCATAGGGTTACTATATGAGTGTCATACATGTAACAGTGAGTGTGACTACAACAGTTTGTGATGATGAAGGTCGGACCTAGGTGGCATTTCGTTAGAAGAACACAGAGAGAAGACTGATGGCAAAGATGAGAAAACGACACCGTGACACAAAGCGAGGCAGCAACCTGACCCGAAGCGAGACAACGACGTGAAACAGATAGACGGTGAGTAGGCAAGCGGCGAAAGATGAGGCAGAGTCACACGAAGCGGCGAAAGGTTTTGGTTAGGGTTTCATGTTCAAGAAGTTACGGCTTCTCTCATGGTCGTCACTCATCTTCCCCCTTTCCCTCTGAAACCTAATTTCAAGTGTGATGTATGCGTGTGTGATGTGGTGTGTGTTAGGTTATTATTGTTATTATTAATATTATTATTATTATTATTATTATTATTGTTATTATTATTATTATTTGAGTTATGGGTTTGGGTTAATGGGGCCTGGGTTACAGTGTGGGTTGCTTTTATTTTTACTGTTTCTACCAAAATATAAAAAGATCATATAAAAAAATGAGTTTGAAGCTTGGCCTTTTCTCACCAAAAACACATAAATTAGCTTTTCTTTTTTTTAAAAAAAAATAATCAGACCAATGAATCTTTTTTTTCTAAAAAAAAAAATAACCAACCTTTCCTTTTTAAACGAAGATTCAATTTTTCTTTTCAATTAAAATCGAAATCAAGAATTTACATATATATTTTTTATAAATAAATATATCTTTTTTTGATAATTAAACACATTTTCTTTAACACACTATAGTAAAAGTGTGCCACAACGCGATCAATATAAGCATTGTAATATTCTTACTACAATTTTATATGAATGAAAAAAAAAATACACTTGTAAATTGTATATAACATGAATTTTTAATTAGTGCACTTAGTAATAAAAAACTAATAAAGAACAATTTGAATTAGTTTAGACCATAAACATAGCTATAATGTGGACTTAGAAATCACAAATAATATAATTGTATAGAGATGACTGACTCATGAAATGTTGTGCCGAAATTGATAAACATTTTTTTCTTAATGGCGCTTGGCTCAAACATGGAAGTTAAGCTGCATTAGTTTTTCTTCTCTTGTGTGTTACAATCTTTTGATTTTAAATCGTTTCTTGTACTAGCAACATTCATGCGTCCATTGGTTGCAACATCTGCATGTAATCCTCTAGAATTAAAACTTTGATGAACTCCAACTAAGTTAAGATTCTACAAGGTCATAAATATCCAAAAATAAATATGTATATTGCAAATAATAAAGAAGAATATAAGAAATACTTCAACTTCGAACTCATTGTGAACAAAACCTGTGGCGTTGTATGGTAAAACACCGACGGATTCCATGATGGTTGTGAGTACAAAGGAAATTGATGAGGTATTTGATAATATGGATATGGGAAGTTTACATTGTAAGAGTGGTTTAATGACATGAAGCTCATGTTTATGAAAGGTACGTTACTTTTAGAGTCACTTGTCCTTGCTCTTTTAACATGTTAATTGCCACAATCATATTAATGAAGTTTAATTGTTTCTTTACAGTTACATAATGATTGGAATCACTTACCTCTGGCTCTAATGCTAGTGCATTCACACTAATCTTTGCTTTGAACTTCTGGGAATCATGGACCACCACTTTCTTACCATGCTAAAACAGTCAAAATTAAGTAATGATATAAATTTGTTAATGTTTGGTCCTTAGTTGGCTCCTTACTACTCCACTTTGTGAGAATCATTTTTATATATCCAGCATATGATAAGTCAATATAGGAAAGAAAATTAAAACAAATTCCACAACTATATACATACCTTACTTCTGTGAGTTTCATTTACTGAGTCACTCAAATTGTCACTATTCAGCTTTGGACATTGACGGTAATAGTGACCGACTTCGTTGCAGTTAGAACAATGTCATCTATTCTTCTTATTGCCGCCATACTTCTTCTTCACTGGAGCTCCTTTTGTCTTAACTATAATCGGGTCACCAACACCTTTAGCATAAGTATTAACTTTGGTCTGAGACTCATGTTGAACTTGAAGCTTCCTAATTAGTTTGTTCATATCATCACATGTTTCAATGAAATTTTTTGATATTTGAGGATGCTAACTCACACAATGTGTTGCATGTGGAAGCCAATGAACTAAAGAGTAACATTTCCATCTTTTTCGTATCAGCCTCCTCTACTGGAGATGTTGTTATATCAGGAATAACGTCCATTTGCAAATGCTTCAAAGCACAAAAAATGTGTTCACATGGAATCCTTCTCGACTCAAACAATCTGCACTCACATGAAAACTTTAGACTCTCTTTGTCAAATTCAACCTGATAATCGGTATTTGGGGAGCAAAATTCATTCATCTTCAAAATTAGTTGTACTCTATCTTTGGAACTGCTAACCACATTTAATGCACCAAATTTTCAATTTCAGACTTCACTTCAGCAAATATTTCTCTAGTAAAAGTCTTGGCAACACATGATTCAAGCTTGTAAAGTCCACAAGATATCACAGGATCACCATGGAAGCTCTTGAAATCAGAATAAAGCTCATTATTCCTATACCCTCTAAGTGCCATGTCAAAATTACGCATAAACTCAGTGATGGTGTTTTTTTGCGTATATAAGCTCGGATTAAAGAGCTGATTCCTTCACATTGCGATGTTGTCCTAATGTGACCAAAGAATTTATCCCGCAAATATGGATGAGCCCACATCTTCCTATTTTCATGTATCTTGCCACTCATTTGTTGTTAAAGAGATTATGCTTCTTTATGATATCATCCCAACGGTCTTCAAACACATCCACACCAACATTAGAGTATATAGCTTCCTTGAAATCCTCTAAAAATGCAGAATTTTTTGCATTCTCAACAACATTTTTTTGTAAGTGTCATGCACAAAGCCCGTGAGTGGAATTTGGGAATACTTTGTTTATTTCCTCCTTCATTGCACCATCACCATCCGTACAAACGACTAACAGATATTTATTTCCCATGTCTTCTAAGAATGTTTCAAGCACCCACTTGTATGTATCTGTTGTTTCTTCTGAAACCAAAGCACACCCAAAAATTGTGGTTTGTGCATGATGATTTGTTCCGGAAAATATGACCAATGGTTTGTTGTACATGTTCTTCTTATAAGTTGCATCAAATGCAACGTCTTCAAAACAGTGGTAATCAATCAAGCTAGTGCTATCACGCCAAAAAACATTAGCGAGACGATCATCATCAGTGAGAGTATACTTACCAAACAACATAGGATCGCTGCAAGTCTTGCCACGTAGATAGCTTATCCCTGCATTAGCATCCCCATCCTTGATCTTTGAACGCCTTTGCAAATCAATATGATTGTACACATCCTTCTTAGTGAATCCAAGTCTTGAGAAACCACCTTTTTGTCCTGCAATGTAACCGTTTGATAAACCGTATTTTCATGCTTAATCCTCCTCATAACCTGAGTGATTGTGTGCTCTTAATTATGCTTAAATTGGTTTCTTATGCAATATTTGATTTACATTACCGTTTCAAGTATTAGTACCATTTTGCGTATTAATTACTCTAGTTGTTCCCACTGGTGCGTTTGATATGTTTTTGCTGGTGTTGTGGCTTCTCAGGAACAGGTAATTGCAAGATATGTTGGAAATTGCATCTGGAAACCAAGAAAAACTAATTCACTGCCTTCAGGAGCGAACCAACCGCCTAGGCGGACAAACATACCGCCCCAGCGGTAGTGCGCGAAAAAGCCCAGATGTCAGTAGCCCAAGACAGCAACCTTTGGGATTCTATAAATAGAGCATTCTTGCCTAGGTCTAGATATCTAGTTTTTACCTCTGGCTCTTGTATGCACTTTGATACTGGTACTCTGGCGTTCTTAGGATTTACTTTTCCAAGCCTTTCAGTTCTTTGTTCACCGTTTCTGTTTTGGGTACTCTTTATTTTAAGCTTTTACGTACGGTTCTCTGGGGTTTCATCCCTATTTGTCTTCCAGCCGTAAGATACCAGTTTTTACTTATTGTCTTTGCTTTTTATCAATTCCAATCATTGCCTTTACATTAAACCTTGTTTCCTGGGAGAGTTCACTTTGAATCTCTCCCTCGTTTCCATTAATATAAAGTTTTTATTCAGTAACCTCTTTACTTTCTGAGTTCATTTCAATTCTAGTCTTTAATCTTGTTTTCTCTTACATTCGTATCCCTTCCAATTCTTGCCAATTTATTTATTTCATTGCGTTTAAATTATTTATTTCAATTGCCTTTACTTTTTTCAATTTAATTTCTTTGCACAACAAACCAAAACCTCCCTTTTTTATTTATTGCTATGTTTGAATCAACGATTGCCACACATATTCCTTGAGAGACGACCTGAGTCAGTCTTACTACTTGCTACCAAGATTGTATTGAGATTAATTCAGCAATAAAACCTTTTTCAAACCCTTCTTCTAAATTGCTCTAGAGTACCGGAGAAATAACGATGCTCCAGTGCTCTGTCAATTTTGGTGTCATTGCCGGGGAATCTAGGCAATTTTTGATTCAATCCTAGTATTGTTTTTCTTCTTTCATGAAAAAAAACTTCTTTTTCGCGATCTTCTTCTTCTTCCTAAACCTTTTTACGCACCGACCGCCCCAGCGGTCAACGCGCTTCAAAATTTTCTTTTCCTTCTTTTCGTCTTACTTTCTTATAATTCCTATGGATGACTCGTTCGCAACCCGATAGCTCTCTGTTCCCTTTCGATCTTGAAATCGAAAGAACCTTACGGGGTTTGAGACGAGCAAGGCGAGCGGGCGAGGACGTAGGTAACTCTTTTCATACTCGTTCCCGTAGTGCAGAGGTTGGTGGTCATACCCGTGTGTCTGGTGATAATCATTTTCAGAGTGTATTTGTGACACCCACCGACACACCAACCGACCCTCTCACTGATATGGCTGCGAGGAGAAATCTCACCTTGAGGGAGCTCATTGCTCCTGATCTGAATCAACAACCTCTCGGCATTATATACCCTGATGTCGAAGGGGATTTTGAAATAAAAAGGGCACTCTTTCATCGGCTTCCCAAATTCCATGGGCTTTCCGGTGAGGACCCCCACCAGCACCTCTAAGAATTTCATTATGTGTGTGACATGTAACACCCTACTAGATAGCCCTTAACGCTTAAGTCATTTTAGGCCATTTCATAAGGGTTACCTCCTGTTATCATGTTTTATCTTTATATTTAAAATATAATACGCGGAAAATAGACGGGAGTAGATTTTTCGTAAACATTCGCGGAATAGAAAATAAGGGCTTTGCGCATATGATAAGCGTTAATATAAGCGATACAAGCATTTACTGAAAATACCTGATCATTTAAATAACTCCCATCAAGTAACAAACATGAAATAAATACTAGGTCTCACCCCATAAGCCAAAAACTGTGACCTACGAGACTCCACCATAAATACGAGTAAATAAATAGCTGCCGGCTAACAAAGGTCCGGACTCATAAAACATATTAAATGAATAAACGTAGCGGAAGCATAAAAATCATAACATCTGATAAGGAAATAAAACATGTCTCTGATATCTAAGGAACTATATCATAAACTAAGTCTGCCCGGGCTCCTCGTGTGCTCCGTCATCCTGCTCTGTCTGCTCCTCTAAAAGGTGGGAAAAACATAGGGTGAGCACTGGAAAGTAACTCAGTAGAGGAAGCCGCCCCGGGTTTAATTATAAAATAAGTGAAGTATGAATGAGTTCATTTCAGATATAAGTTTAAAACAATCTTTTCCCGGAACGTCTTACCTAAGTGCGTCTTGTTCATTTTATTTAATACATATAACATAGCATAATAAAAGGTCTCTGTGTAGTGTACTCTGTGCTTCGAAATATCAGTAAGGGAAAGAATATATCATAACATCCTAAATAACTTTAGTTCTCTTAAACTTTAATCCTGCATTAATCTTTGGCCTGTGCCCGCCCTCCTATAACCTCCACTACACCGACCCCTAGGCATGAGCTCATCCTAAACTTATGGGGAGAGGGGGGAATATCACCTTCCCTTAACAATGAGGTTGTAATGCCGAGGTTGTCATCCCTCCCTTAACAACTCTCACTGTAATGCCGAAGGCTACAACGTTTTATCTTGGTATTTCACCTTCCCTTAACAATGAGGTTGTAATGCCGAGGTTGTTATTCCTCCCTTAACAACTCTCATTGTAATGCCGAAGGCTAATGCACCTTACTTTAACTTTCCGTTACATCTTAAACATGTACATAACACTATATCGTAATATCATAACTTTAACATTACATCATAGCATTTAAACACACATACAACTCATAACATTACATAATGAACATACATAAATCATACGTAACATATATTATCATATAATCGTACTTTTATATTACAATAATGTATAAACATATTTTACAGCTTATATAATCATATATAAATCATGCATAAATCATATATATATATCTTATTCACTTCTAACTTTGTCTTATGTAATGTTATCCTTAATTATTCTCACTATTATCTTTACTATCATTATTAATACTATTATCATTACATATCCTATATTATACACGTTGTTGTTCTTACTGTATTATTCTTTTATTATTATTAGGGTTAATATTTTATTATTATCTTCCCTATTAATATTACTATCATTATCATATTATTATTATTTCTACCTGTTACCTACCTATTATTAACTAATATACATGTTAATAGGTATAAGTTTATGTAATAATAATAATATGTAATAGTAATATACATATACTATTATATATATATATATATATATATATATATATATATATATATATATATATATATCGCTCACGCTCCTGTACACTAGCTGCCAGGAATGAGAAACTAGAAATATTGGCTCACGCCATGCGTACATATATATATATATAAACCATGTGTATCGTAATAATAATAATAACAATAATAATAATAATAATAATAATAATGCACAAAAATCCCTAATGGGAAAAACGACCATCACATTAATCTCATAAAACCATCATCAATATGCATGAAAATAGAATGCCTAACCCCTACCTCTTGAAGACAATTTCGAAATATGCAAAGAGAAACCCTTTCCCGACGTTGCTCTCGTTGGAAACCTCTCTCTCTAGCCCCACGAACGGTCCGGTGATGCCGGAGACTCTAAACGGAGAAACGGAATCGGTAAAAAGGTCCGGCTTGATGAGAGGATTAAGAATATGAGTTTATTTTATGGATTGGGTAAGGTTTGATAGGTGTTTCGTGGTTTGGAGTATCAATGGCTTAGGGAGCTCTTGAGAGAAAGATGGCTATGGCGGCTCAGAAGAAGGAGGAGAGTGTTTTTCTCAATTGGAGAGGGTTACTAGTGTTTATATAGGGAGTGACTAGGTCAAGAGTCATTGTGGGGCCCACCGTCACTTAAATTACTAAAACACTCCAAATCCCCCCAAATAAACTATAATGCTCATATAATTTTTCTAATATTTAAATATAAATTAAAATACACACATAGGCACATAAAATAAAATAAAATAAAATAAAATAAATAAATAATAATATATAACACTAACATTATCTAATAACATCATGTAACTCATAAATATTTTATATCATCATTCCTATCCTCATGCATCATCTAAATACCAATTAAAACTCATATATACATCCAACATACTCTTCCACACACAATGAACACTCACCTAAATACACATAATTATCATGACATATAATTTACACACGCAATTCACATAGCATAGAATGAACACATATATACACACTTAAATCGCGACACACATAAGGGTTTGACTAGAAGAAACTTATCCACCCAAACCGAATTAAATCCTAACCAAGGTCAATTACCCTTAATCTCACTTAATTAGGATTTAATAAAAGTCGGGGTGTTACATGACACTCTAGGGTCACACGGGGCTGGTGTGGATGCTGTGAAACTCCTTGCCTTTACCTTATCTCTGGAGGGTGCGGCTAAAACATGGCTCATGAATCTACCCAATGGGGCGGTGAACTCGTGGGCAGATCTCAAAAGAAGGTTCTTGGAAAAGTACTTCCCTGCTTCAAGAGCGGGTGCAATTAGAAAGGCCATATGTAGCATTCAACAACTTCAAGGAGAAACGCTCTATGAATATTGGGAGCGTTTCAACAGACTGGTTTCAAGCTGCCCTTCCCATCAGATATCTGACGCCAACCTTATCCAATTCTTCTATGAGGGGTTGTGCGTTGCAGACAGGCGTACTATTAACTGCTCATGTGGAGGAGCTCTAATGAACAAGACCTTGGCTGAGGCTATGGAGCTGATAGAAACCATAGCCTCCAACAATCAACAGTTCGGAACCCGAGATGCTCCTAATGTAAAAGGGGTGCATGAAGTTGGCTCTTATGATCAGAAGACACTAGAGAAGCAATTAGCAGAGATGACATCTGCCATCAAAGAACTTGCTCTGAGCCAACAAAAGGTGGTGGCTTCTATCCCAACACCTACACCAGTAATCCAGGTATGTGGAATTTGTGCTAGCGACCATCCCACCGATGTGTGCCCTCAGCTGAACGAGGAGTATGCAACAGTAGCAGCCACAAATTTCCCCAATCAGGGGCAATCTCAATTTGGTAACACCTATAACTCTTCTTGGAAAAATCACCCGAATTTTAGGTTGAGTAACCAAAGCCAACCACTACACCTAAACCAAACACAACAACCACCACAGTTCCAACCCCAAAATACACCTCCCTTTCCCAGTCAACAGAAATACCAACCCCCTCACCAGAGGGCACAAAACCATACACCCCCACCTCCCAAACCACCTCAATACACCCCACCTCAGTTTACCCCATCTTCCTCTGAGTCAGAGATACAACAACTTATGAAAATGATGATGGAGATGAGGAAGGACGTTACTACGCTGATGGAGGAGTGCAATGCCTCTCTAAATAATAACAATCACATCCCTTCCCAAACAGTTCCAAATCCAAAGGAGAATGTGAGTGCAATAGCTCTAAGGTCAGGGACGGTGCTTCCTACAGTTGAGACCCCGAAACCTAGTGTGAAACCTCAAGTCATGACACCTGAGGAAGAAACACAAGTGCATGCGGAGGAGCAAGCAGAGGAAGAAGCACGGGTGAAGACCTTACAGAAAGGTAAGGGGAAGGTGGCTGTGGAAAACAAAGGAGCTGAGCCAACTGCACCACCACCAAAATTACCTTTCCCTCAAGCTGTTACAAGAGGAAAGAAAAAGACGGGGATAGATGAAGAGGTCTTGGAAACCTTCAAAAAGGTTGAGGTAATTATCCCTCTCCTAGAAGCTATAAAGCAAGTGCCAAAATATGCTAAATTCCTTAAAGACTTGTGCACTCAAAAGAGAAGGGTAAAGGGAGAAAGGGTTCAAGTTAATGCTGCCTCTCTAAAAGAGAAGGGTAAAGGGAGAAAGGGTTCAAGACCCGGGTTCTTTCTCTATCCCATGTCTCATTGGGGAGCTGATTATCAAGGATGCCTTGGCTGATTTAGGAGCTGCCATCAATGTCATGCCAAAGGCCATTTACCAAGCTTTGAACTTCGGGGAACTCAAGCCTACAGGACTCCTCCTTCAGTTCCCCAACAAAAGTGTGCAAAAACCAGAAGGACTGCTGGAAGATGTCCTAGTTAAGGTAAACGATTTAATATTCCCCGTGGATTTTTATGTGCTGGATAAAGATGCCTTTATTCCTCTAGACCAGCAAACACTCATTCTTGGCCGTGCTTTCCTAAAAACTGCAAAAGCCAAGGTTGATGTGTTTGTCGGAACATTGGATATAGAGTGTGGGGACATTAAGGCAAGATTCTGCTTGAGAAGTGCAATGAAACACCCATCTGACACTCACGCTATTTTTTCTCTTGACATTATTGATGAGTTGGTTGATGATGAGGTGGGTCATTGGCTCCTTGAGCTTGGGAATCAAAATTTTAAAAATAAAAGCAGTGATGCTGCGTGTAATGGGTATGAGAAACTTGATTTGTTATGCCAATTGTGTGAGGGGAATGATTTTGAACTCTTTGGGGATCAATCCCTTGTTTCTGATAGTGAAAATGCCCCTCCAATTGAGCAAAATTGTGAAAAACCCATGAAAATAGCATCATCTGCAGTTTTTTCTGTTTCTGACGCCGAAAAAACCGCCCTGGCAGTGGTCTCGACCGCCTCAGCGGTCTTGGCCGCCCCAGCGGTGGTGACTTCCGCCCCAGCGGTGGCGACTTCCGCCCCAGCGGTCGCGGCGACTCCTGCCCCAACTTCTCCCCCTATCTGTTTAAAAGATAAGAATTCTGAGCTGAAGATACTTCCCCCTCACTTAAAATATGCTTACTTGGGGGAAGGAAACACCTTTCCGGTAATTATAGCCAATGGTCTCTCTGTTGAAAATGAAAATAAGCTTTTGGAAGTTTTAAAAACAAATAAAAAGGCCATTGGTTGGGAATTATCGGATTTGGTTGGCATTAGCTCTTCCATTTGCACTCATAGAATTTTTTTGGAGGAAGGTGCTAAAGCCATAAGGCAACCTCAGAGGAGAACAAATCCTCTCATTCTTGATGTGGTGAAGAAAGAGATTTCAAAACTCCTTCAGGCCAGGATCATCTATCCTATCTCTGATAGTGAATGGGTGAGCCCCGTGCAAGTTGTTCCTAAAAAGTCTTGAATCACTGTCATCAAGAATGAGAAAGATGAACTCATACCCACTAGAATCCTGAATTCGTGGTGGGTGTGTATTGACTACCGCAGACTGAATGAGGTAACGCGCAAGGATCACTTTCCTTTGCCGTTCGTTGATCAGATGCTTGAAAAACTTGCGAGTCAATCACACTACTGCTTCCTTGATGGATTCTCTTGGTATTTTCAAATACAAATAGCACCGGAAGACCAGGAGAAAACTACTTTCACTTGTCCCTTTGGTACCTATGCCTATCGTAGGATGCCATTTGGATTATGCAATGCTCCTGGTACTTTCCAAAGGTGTATGATGAGCATCTTCTCTGACTTTATTGGTGAATTTTTATAAGTGTTCATGAATGATTTTACTGTGTATGGAGATTCCTTCGACTCTTGCTTGCAACACCTCTCCCTTGTTTTAAAACAGTGTATCAAGACCAACCTCGTATTAAATTTTGAAAAATGTCACTTTATGGTTGATAAGGGTGTGGTCTTGGGACACATTGTTTCTAAAGAGGGTATTGCAGTTGATCCTGCAAAAGTCGAGGTGATTTCCTCTCTACCTCACCCCGTCTCTGTGCGGGAAATTCCCTCTTTTTTTGGGTCATGCAGGCTTTTATAGGCGTTTCATAAAGGATTTCAGCAAGATTGCGAAGCCACTGACCGACCTACTACAGAAGGATGCTGAATTTGACTTCAACAAGGACTTCCAAGAGGCGTTTGAGTTGCTGAAAAACAGACTGACTTCCGCACCAATTGTGAAGCCTCCGAAGTGGGACCTCCCATTCGATATCATGTGCGATGCGTCAAACTATGTTGTGGGTACCGCGCTAACTTTGCGCGAAGGTAAGGAATCTTTTGTAATTTCTTATGCTTCTCGTACTTTAAATTCTGCTCAGGCTAACTATACCACCACAGAGAAGGAGCTTTTGGCAATTGTTTTTGCTCTTGAAAAATTTAGATCTTATCTCCTTGGCTCTCATGTGGTGGTGTACACAGACCATGCAGCTCTAAAATACTTGTTAAAGAAACCAGATGCAAAGCCCCGCCTTCTCAGGTGGATGTTGCTCTTGCAAGAATTTGATTTGGATATAAAAGACAGGAGTGGTTGCCACAATCTGGTAGCTGATCATCTGAGCAGAGTTGAGCATATTCCAGATGACCCAATTCCGCTGGATGATCAGTTCCCGGATGAACATATCATGAGTGTGCAGACTTCTATGCCTTGGTTCGCAGACATTGCGAATTATTTGGTTGCCAAAACCGTCCCCACATATTTTTCAAAAGCCCAAAGGGACAAACTTATTTCTGATGCAAAATATTATGTGTGGGATGACCCCTATTTGTGGAGGTTTTGTGTTGATCAAATCATTCGCAGGTGCGTTACTGACCATGAGCACCACTCCATACTTGACTTTTGCCATGCACAGGCTTGTGGTGGCCATTTTTGACCACAGCGCACTGGTCGTAAAATTCTTGAGTGCGGTCTATTTTGGCCATCTATTTTTAAAGATTGCTATGAATACTGCAAGTCCTGTGCTAGGTGTCAAAATATGGGAAAGAATTCTAGGAGGAATGAAATGCCCCAACAGCCATTACTGTTTTGTGAAATTTTTGATGTTTGAGGTATTGACTTCATGGGACCTTTCCCTACTTCTGCTGGCTTAAATTATATTCTCTTGGCTGTTGATTATGTGTCTAAGTGGGTTGAGGCAATCCCCACTCGTACTAATGACTCTGCTGTTGTTTGCAACTTTGTAAAAAGTAACATAATTTCTAGATTCGGCATTCCCAAGGCCATCATTAGTGACGAAGGCACCCACTTCTGTAACAAAACCTTTGATGCCTTGCTTCGCAAGTATGGGGTTGTTCATAAGGTGGCAACACCTTATCATCCTCAAACTAACGGGCAGGCTGAGGTGTCCAATCGAGAAATTAAAAAGATTTTAGAAAAAATGGTTGGACCCTCAAGAAAGGATTGGAGTGCTAAGTTATCTGATGCTCTGTGGGCTTACCGTACTGCTTATAAAACCCCGATTGGTATGAGCCCCTTTCGGTTGGTATTTGGAAAATCCTGTTATCTGCCAGTGGAAATTGAACACGTGCATACTGGGCGGTTAAGCAGTGTAATATGGACTTAGGGAATGCCGATAAAGAGAAAAAATTACAACTGCAGGAACTCGATGAACTCCGGCGAGATGCCTATGAGAGCTCAAAAATCTATAAAGAGAAAACCAAGGCCTTCCATGACCAACTCATTCTGAGGAAAGAATTCCATGAGGGTCAGGAAGTGCTCCTTTACAACTCCAGGCTCCAACTCATGGCCGGAAAGCTGAAATCAAGGTGGGAAGGGACCTATGTGGTGAAGAAGGTCTACCCTTTTGGGATGGTTGAGATACAATGCACAAAGACCAACTTTACCTCCAAGGTCAATGGACACAGACTGAAAGTGTTCCATCAAAGTCCCAACAAGGAAGCAAATCAGACTGAAGTCCTCCTTTTTGAGGGAGTGAAGCCACCCAATTAGGTGGCCACACGTCCAACTTAGGGACGTTAAATCAAAGTGCTTGGTGGGAGACAACCCACTATTATTTCCCCTTCCTTTAATTCATAGTTTCATTTGTTTCGTTGTTTGATTTTTTATTTTTATTTGCATACAAGCTTCACTGTGAACTGTAAGCATATTTGTTGGTACAAGAGACACAAGTATAGTGGTGAGGGAGGCAATTGGCGTGAAAACTACAATTTCTGCGCGGACAGACCGCCCAGGCGGCCCCTTAACCGCCCCAGCGGTCGCGGCATTCGAAACGCTGCGTTCCGCATAAGCGAAACGGTGCGTTTTGCACAAATCGCCCCAGCGGTTCGACCGCTCTGAAACTTAAAAGCGGGGGCTGAGCGGCATTTAGGGCATTCTTCCTTCCTCTCCTCTCTAGCTCAAACCCTAGCAGAGCTAAGGAAAGGCCCAAACCGCCATTCGCCGCCGTCGTTCGCCGCTGTCCGTCGCATCCTAGCTCTCTCCCCTTCGTTTTTGCACTCCCCAAGTAAGCTTGCATGTAGTGTTTGCCATTAATCCCGTCTTTCTCTCTTTTTTCCTTCATTTTGGGTTGTATAGTGTGATTACTTGAGGATTGCAAGTGTTTTTCTCCTTCCTAGCTCGATTTTGTCATGATTCTTTGGGTTGAGTAAGCTTGGGTGGTGCAAAAATGGCGGAAATCGGTGTTTCTGTCGCTGCGCGCTGTTCTGACCACCGCGAAACGCCCAGGCGGTTGCGATGACCGCCCAGGCAGTCGTGCCGCGGTTGCGCTGAATCATCTTGCCGGCTGAGTATATTGTTAATTGGTGTTTTTGCTACTGACTCCTAACCCCTTTTGTTGCTCTTTTGTATCTGTGTGTCGTTCTTTTTGCAGATCAATGGCACCCAAGAGAGCCCGCCGCCCATAGCAAACTCAGGGAGAATCCTCTCGGGACTTTCGCGAGGTGGAAGCATCGGATAGTTATTTCTTTGATTGCTTAGTGGCTAAGGAGCGCTATTATGAGGATTTTCAGAAGCGTTCCATCCTCCATGAGCACCACGTCTGCTATGGGGGCTCAAATCCATCTATTGGAGTCGTGGTGGCAGGGATTCAGACGCGTCGATGGAACTTCCTGCTCGTAGAGCCAAAGGAAGCCAACTGGACTCTAGTAAGGGAGTTCTATGCGAACTACCACACCATAGGAGCCACCCATGTCCATCTCCGCGGCCAACAGGTTCCGGTATCCCCAGGGGCCATAGCCGAGATTCTTTGCATTCCTCTACCCACCAGCAAAACATGGCAGGAGGATGATGAGTTCACCCAGCTCCGCCGCCAGCCTACTACGAATCTCTTGGAGAGGGTGCGAACCAGACTTTGTGTAGGGGGGGGGACTGGCACAGAAATGCAAATGGTCTGCCAACCCATCTCCCCTCGAAGCACATCCCCTTAGAAACCAGAGCGTGGACTCGGGCCGTTTTCAGCCACATACGGCCTAACTCTCACCATTCAGATATTACCATCGACGATGCCATTCTTGTCTACCTGATCTTGGGGAACTGTTGGATAAATGTGCAAAAAATGATTTACACTACCATGAGTAAGGTGCATGATGGTGCTCGCTTCCGTAGCCTTCCCTATCCCGTTTTGATCTCCACCATGGCAGAGCGGGCAGGGGTGGCAGAGGAAGATACTGATGATTGGCAGAGAGATATCCCAAAAGTGGGAGTTACTGGTCTGGTACAACGGGATACCACAGAGCGGAGAGCTAGGGAGCGCGCAGCCGCCGCCGCAGCTGCCCGCGAGGTCCCTGATATTGCTGGCCCACCTGCTGACGCTCCTGGCCCTTCTTCATTCGATGGTATGTGCTCTACTCTCATGACCCATATAGATGCCAGGTTTGAGCGAATGCAAGGCGAGCTCGCAGTGCAATTGCGGGCATCCCAGAGAGACACCATTCGGCAGATGCGGGCTCTGATGCTCGACCCGCAGCACCGCTTTGATGATGATGATGATGAGTAGCCTGCAGCAGCAGGCCGAAGGGGCGCACCTGAGTTGGTTGGATCTGAGAACTCAGGGTGTGCGTACCACTCTCCATTGAGCTTGACAACGCCACTGAGGACAGTGATAACCCCAAGTGTGGGGAGGGGTAACACTTTCTTTTCCTTAACTCTTGTTTTAGTTTTTGTCTCTATTTTCTCATTAGTTGATCCTTTTTATTAGTTAGTGTTCTATCTGCTGAGACTGGTTAGTTGCTAGTACTGGTTTTGTTTTGATGGTGAGCTAGGTAGTTGATACTTGTTTCATGTGTTTTGATTAAAATTATTAACTGTTGGCAATTGTGTTATATATGTTCTTAGATTGTGAGCACTTTGAATTAGGTTGGATGCCTGTATGATGCTTGTGTACCCTTAGTTTTGAGCCTTTAAGAGCACTATTTGTTGAACACACACACAGGTACACCGATCCTGGACTTGCCGAACAGTCAGCTCTTCTGTACTTGATGTAGATGATAGACTCATGCATTTTCTTGTTTAGCCCACTGCCATATAGACCTACCCTTGTAATTACCCTTGTTAACCAAGTTGAGCCTTATTCCCCTTTGTTCATATTAACCACATTACAAGCCAAAAAGTGAAAAACAATGATTACCCTATGGAAATTAAATGAACATGGTTTGTTTTGTATTATATTTGGGGTTATGATGCTTGATTGGGGATATTGGGGGGTTCTTACATGCCCTTAAAGGAAGAAATTGGGTAATTGCTGGGGGTGAAAGAAGTGATTTGTACACTGATTGGGGTAATGGGGGACATCATATGCATATGTAAAGGAAGAAATTTGGTACTTGGTGGGGGTGCAAGTAATTAGTACATTTTATTTTGTTTAGAAAAAGGCATTAAAATAAAAAAATAAAAAAATAAAAAAATAAAAAATATATATATATATAATAATAATAAATTCCAGAATCTGCACTATGTATTTTGCTTCTTTTTATATAGCTCTTCTTTGCAGCTCTTGTATATATGTGGAGCCACCGCTGCTACTTTCGGTTTTGTGGATTATGTATATTGGTTTTTAGTCTCTGCGCTTATATGATTTATTATCTCTTGACTGTGCGAACCATGGGATTTTGATTTCCACCTTAGTCCACATTCCCATAATTTCCCCACCTGTACCTTGGCCCCATTACAACCCTTTGGCATGTTTCTTAATGCATCAAGTTTGAATTGAGAGGCTATTTTCATCTTTGGCAAGTCTGTGGAAGAGTGTTAGTGTTGTGTGTTCTAGGGACTAGCCTATACACTTGAGTGTTATTGAGTGAATTATATCCGTGTGAGGCTCAGCATCTTTCTGATCATGCATTCATACCTGATTCTCCTGCTCATTGCTTATTTTTGATGAAATTGCCAACATGTTTATAAAATGCATAATTGTTAATTGGAAACTTGTATTATCTTACTAGTTTACTACTACCAGCGACTGTTGCTAACCATGTCTGTAAGTTTGAGCTATAGTTCCCTTTTCGCTATCTTGTTTACCTGCTGTGCTGGAACTCTGTATCTGTTGCTTGGTTCTCTGTTGCATGAGGACATGCAATTGTTCAAGTGTGGGGAGGTTTGACAATACGTATTTTCATGCTTAATTCTCCTCATAACCTGAGTGATTGTGTGCTCTTAATTATGCTTAAATTGGTTTCTTATGCAATATTTGATTTACATTACCGTTTCGAGTATTAGTACCATTTTGCGTATTAATTACTCTAGTTGTTGCCATTGGTGCGTTTGATATGTTTTTGCTAGTGTTGTGGCTTCTCAGGAACAGGTAATTGCAAGATATATTGGAAATTGCATCTGGAAACCAAGGAAAGCTAATTCACTGCCTTCAGGAGGGAACCAACGTCCCAGGCGGACATGCCGACCGCCTAGGCGGACAAACATACCGCCCCAGCGGTAGTGCGCAAAAAAGCCCAGATGTCAGCAGCCCAAGACAGCAACCTTTGGGATTCTATAAATAGAGCATTCTTGCTTAAGTCTAGATATCTAGTTTTTACCTCTGGCTCTTGTATGCACTTTGATACTGGTACTCTGGTGTTCTTAGGATTTACTTTTCCAAGGCTTTCAGTTCTTTGTTCACCGTTTCTGTTTTGGGTACTCTTTGTTTTAAGCTTTTACGTACGGTTCTCTGGGGTTTTATCCCTATTTGTCTTCCAGCCGTAAGATACCAGTTTTTACTTATTGTCTTTGCTTTTTATCAATTCTAATCATTGTCTTTACATTAAACCTTGTTTCCTGGGAGAGTTCACTTTGAATCTCTCCCTTGTTTCCATTAATATAAAGTTTTTATTCAGTAACCTCTTTACTTTCTGAGTTCTTTTCAATTCAAGTCTTTAATCCTGTTTTCTCTTACATTCGTATCCCTTCCAATTCTTGCCAATGTATTTATTTCATTGCGTTTAAATTATTTATTTCAATTGCCTTTACTTTTTCCAATTTAATTTCTTTGCACAACAAACCAAAACCCCCCTTTTTTATTTATTGCTATGTTTGAATCAACAATTGCCACACAGATTCCTTGAGAGACGACCTGAGTCAGTCTTACTACTTGCTACCAAGCTTGTATTGAGATTAATTCAGCAATAAAACCTTTTTCAAACCCTTCTTCTAAATTGCTCCAGAGTACCGGAGAAATAACGACGCTCCAGTGCTCTGTCAATTTTGGTGCCGTTGCCAGGGAATCTAGGCAATTTTTGATTCAATCCTAGTATTGTTTTTCTTCTTTCATTAAAACAAAAAAAACTTCTTTTTCGCGATCTTCTTCTTCTTCCTAAACCTTTTTACGCACCGACCACCCCAGCGGTAGGCCGACCGCCCCAGCGGTAGGCAGACCGCCCCATCGGTCGACGCCCTTCAAAATTTTCTTTTCCTTCTTTCTGTCTTACTTTCTTATAATTCCTATGGATGACTCGTTCGCAACCCGATAGCTCTCTGTTCCCTTTCGATCCTGAAATCGAAAGAACCTTACGGGGTTTGAGACGAGCAAGGCGAGCGGGCGAGGACGTAGGTAACTCTTTTCATACTCGTTCCCGTAGTGCGGAGGTTGGTGGTCATACCCGTGTGTCTGGTGATAATCATTTTGAGAGTGTATTTGTGAGACCCACCGACACACCAACCGACCCTCTCACTGATATGGCTGCGAGGAGAAATCTCACCTTGAGGGAGCTCATTGCTCCTGATCTGAATCCACAACCTCTCAGCATTATATACCCAGATGTTCGAAGGGGATTTTGACAGGTGGGCCCCACGATGACTCCCAAACACTATTAGCTCAGCCTATATGAAAGTAAACCTTATTTTCCATCTCATTTAATCAGAAACACTTTCTCTCATCATTCTTGAGCCTCCATAGCTTTCTCTCTCAAGAGCTCTCATAGCCATAGGCATTCCACGCCAAGAAACACTCACAAATACTCACCCAATCACAAAAATACTCATATATTCTTAATCCTCTCATCGAGCCGGACGTTTCTACCGATTGCGTTTCTCCAAAAAGAGTAATTGTTGGTGTTGGGCCGTTCATGAAGCTAGGGTTTCGTCTAGAACAAGTGTTGTCTTCAAGAGATAGGGGTTAGGCATTCTAAATGTCATGAAATTTCATGTATGTTAATGAATTAACGAAGTTTTAAATGTTGTTCGTTGTTTTTCCCATTAGGGTTCATGAAAGAGTTGATTTATGAAATTGATTTTGAAAGAGAAAGGGGTTTTATGGTTTGAAAAGTTTTTCAAACGTATTTTCATGTTTGATATTGGTATGACAATGTTTTCTATCGATTGGGACGATGTTAGATTCATATTTTGGCCAATGGCTATTGAAAATCGTGTTTTTTGGACTCTAGAATCGTGTTTAACGACTTCGTAATCGATTGCACGACTTCGTAATCCATTACGATGTCTGAATTTCCAATCGCGAGAAAACGCTGCTCTCTGTTAATCGATTACAGAGTTGCGTAATCGATTACAGTAATCGATTACCAGCCTGTGTAATCGATTACAGTGATCGATTATCAGCCCGTGTAATCGATTACGACAGTGCTGTTAGTGCGAAAAATGAACTGTTTTGACTCTTTGTGCACCCTAATGCGTTCTACAACCAATATAGATGATATATATGAGTTAAACATGGTTTGTATGCAAGTTTAAATGCTGTGTGGATGATGATGTGTTTGGTATGTTATGCTTACATGAAATATATGATGATAATAGATATTTATGTGAATTATGTGACGTATGTGCATGTTGTGTGTTGTGAACTGAGACGTCACTGGGTGGTGCATATGTATTGTTAAGACGTCACCGGGTGGCGCGTAGTTAATAAAGACGTCACTGGGTGGCGCAAAGATACATAGTTGCCTTCGGCTTGTGATTGAGAGGCTGTAAGAGGGGGTTGGCATCCTCGGCGCTACATGTCCTTCACTTGCAGTTGGTGAATATCCCCCTTTTCCCCATTTCGTTAGGATGAGCTCATGCCTAGGGGTCGGTGCAACGGAGGTTTACAGGAGGGTGGATAGGCCATAAGAGATATAAAGAGATAAAATTCTAAGAGAATACCTTATAGTAAAGTTTAAGTAAACATAGAACGATGTATGGTTAAGTTTTCCCCTATATGACTAGATGGCACCTAGAGCACACACACGAGTGACATGTTTATGCATGATGTATATATGTGATGTAAAATGAACAAGAGGCACTTAGGTAAGTCGTTCCGGGAAAGATGGTTTTTAGAACTTATATCTGAAATTTAATTCATTCATGCTACACTGATTTTATTAATAAACCCGGAGCGGCTCCCCTACTGAGTTACTTCCCAGTACTCACCCACGTTTTTCCCCCATTTTAGATAGAAGAATGCCAAATCCAATGTTGTGTTCAGAAGACATCACAACACACAACAAACTCTTGCAACAGAATCAGTTATTCCAATTCCTCCAGGGCATTGACGACTCTTACGACAAGGACAGGAGGGATCATCTGAAGGAGGATCCTCTTCCCACCGTCGAAATAGCCTACGCCGCCATACGTCGGGAAATCGCCCGACGAGGAATCATGAATAGTGAGGAACCTTTATCGGGACAAGAACCCTCAGGAATAAGCACTGGACTTGTGGTGAGAAGCTGGTCAGACACGGCGTACCGAGGTCATCACTCCGGTGGGACAACTAATGAAAATAAAACGCACCTTAAATGTACCCACTGTGGTGGCAGCCATCACACCAAGGAGGGTTGCTTCAAAATCATAGGCTACCCGCAGTGGTGGCCGGATGAGAAGAAGAGAGGCAACAAGAGGGCTACCACTGCCATGGCCATAAGCAGCCCGCAGGCCTCCAGTAGCGCCGGCAACGGAGAAGAGAGAGAGACAGTTAGAATCACCGCAGCAGCTATCCGGACGAAGAAGGGAGGCAGTGCAAGCTCGAGCTTAAGAGAGAATGAGGGTAAAGGGTTTTATGGTATTAAAACCCCTAGAATCCATAACCCTAAATACTTCTATCATGGCATTTTTTATATTTGCAATTCTAACCCCACTAAATATTCTAATTTTTCTAATATTTCTGAAACTGCCCCTTTATCCCATAATGTCAAAATTGCCCCTGGAATTAGTTGTGTCACTAAAACTAATAGTCAAACTAGTAGTAAGTGGTTAATTGACTGTGGGGCCACAGGTACTATGACAAATGACCAGAGTGATTTTAAAAAATCAACTAAACCAACCAAAACTCATGTCCAAACAGCTAATGGGGAATGTTCTTCGGTTAAAGGGGCTGGAAGTATTGATTAGTCTCCTAATCTTCGACTAAAAAATTGTCTTTATGTTCCTGCCTTATCGCATAAATTGCTATCAGTTAGTCATGTTACTCGAGAATTAAATTGCACTGTTCTCATACACCCTACTTTTTGCATTTTTTAGGATATTCGAACGAGGAGGATAATTGGGCATGGCACTGAACATGGAGGACTCTACTATGTTGATGAATTGGATCAACAAGGCACTGTTATGCTTGCACATGGGACGGTTGATCAACAACTCTGGCTGTGGCACAGGAGATTAGTTCACCCATCTCTAAGTTATTTAAAAAATCTTTTTCCTGTTTTTTCAAATATTGACAATAAATTGGTCTGTGATAAACATGTATCCTTGCAAAAAGTCACAAGAAAACTTTTCATCCTAATAATACTAGGACCGATACTCCTTTTTCCCTAGTACATTCTAACGTATGGGGCCCTGCTCCTGCCACTGGAAAAAAATGGTTTTTTATATTTTCTTCTATTTGTTGATGATTGTACCCGTATGTGTTGGATCTTTCTTCTCAAGAAAAAATCAGAAGTATTTGATAAATTTGTGTCCTTTTACAACTTAATTCAAACACAATTTAATAAACAAATTCAGATTCTTAGGACTGATAATGGGAAGGAATTTGTTAACTCCAACATGAACAATTTTTTTCCAGGAACATGGGCTTGTCCACACACGCCTCAACAAAATGGGGTGGCTGAACGAAAAAATCGTATTCTTTTGGAAATTACTTGTGCTATTATGATTGAATCATGTGTGCCCAAGTATTTTTGGCCTGAAGCTGTAGTTACCGCTGCATACCTTATAAATCGCCTTCCCATAAAAATCCTGAACCTTCAAACTCCCTTTGAAGTCTTAACTCAGCACACCAAAACTCCTCCTACACTGACCCTTCAACCGCGCGTCTTTGGGTGCACTGTCTTTGTGCATGTACTGATAACGCGGTTTTTACCAACATTTTATGCCCTTAATTTGGATGATTGTATGCAATTCTTAGCTCTATTTTGGCCTCTTATTGTATTTAATTCAACTTGAGATTAATCTAAGCTTAATAGAAATAAAGGCTAAAATAACAAGTTTTATGATGTTTTTACAATTCAAGGATGACCTTTGCACTTGATCTTGGATATTTCGTATTTTTAGTGCAGAGTATTGAAAAAGCTGCTGCTGAAAAAATAAGGATTCAAGATGATCGACCAGATAACCGATTACCTAATTTCCCCCTATTCTAGTCCTATATATAATCAGATAGACCTCGAAATTAAATTGAATACAGAGGGATTTTGTTTAAAAATAACTAAGAGTGTAATATCTAAACAGATTTAATCCTGAATTATACATGCTCTGTTTCCATTTTTATCCGGACGCACGGCGTAGATTGGACGCGAGGCGCTGCATGGGTGGCTTCTTCAGGGCGCAACGCGTGCGAGGGGCGCAAGGCGCCAGGCCGGGAAGGCAAATCGGGCGCAACGCGTGCGAGATGCGCAAGGCGCCAGGCCGGGAAGGCAAATCGGGCGCAACGCGTGCGAGATGCGCAAGGCGCCAGGCTTCCGCACAACTTCCGAATTGTTTCTGACTTTGAGGCGCAGTGCGTGCATCAGGCGCAAGGCGTCAGCATTGGTACTTCGAATGTGCTTCTCTGGTTGCTATTACTTCATGAATTGTCTGCCCATTTCCTGAAATCAACACCAAATAATACCCAAAACATAATATAACCAGGAAAAATCCATTTTATTCTAAAACACTCAATTCACCCTAAAAACATACTAAAAACATACTGAGTTTACTTTAAACTAACAAAATTTATTAGAATTCAAATCACAAAATTAGATAAAAATGCCAAGGCATCACAACACCAAACTTAAGGTGTTGCTTGTCCCCAAGCAACCAAAACAATACTAAAATAAACCAGTAAAAATAAAGTAACAAAGTAGTGGAATCAAAGAACAGTTATTTTGAAACATCACACTTTTTTTCAGGTTAACTAAAAAAACTGTATGATTCATGCAACTATACACCCTTTTCTACCAATTCAGCATTACATTAAGCAACATTAGACTTGACAATCAAGATTAAAATCCGGATCAAATTATAAGAATTTTTTCACAGCTCCTGAACACAAACTTAGTGTTTGGCCCTAGTTCCATAGATGTAATGCAATGCCTTCCAAAATATTTAACCTTTGAAATGAATCAATTTACCACAAACAGTAGGGGTAAGACACTTGCAATTTTTCAATCACACTTGCACTCTTTGCACAGAACTTTTGACTCTAAATGCTTTGTCTCGGGGCAACCTTTTAAAGTAAGCTTTCGACCAACGTTCCCGGTCCAGTTGGCCCAAGACGCTAGGTGGTGAAGCACCCTCGGATCTACTTGCCCAAGTCTCTCCCTGACACAAAAACACACAAGCACATAACTAGGTTCTAATGATTTTTAATAGAGATATCCCTAGTCATTGGTGCTCAGAGCCTTAGATGTTTGTGCTTCATTTCATTTGGAACCTTTATGCATCATCTTTTATTGCAAGGCTCACCCCTCCTTAATTCAATTTCCAAATGATTCAATCAATTCACAAACAATATTGGCATCACACTGCATTCTCATGCACAGGGACTCACACCAAACTTAGTTATTTAGAATTAGTCCAAAAACTCTTATAATAATTCTCTAGAAATCATCCTAATCATCTCCTCAATTTGCATAAATAATAATTAACCACACAACCATTCAAGGTGCATAGACATGTATTCACACAGTTTATGAATCAACCAAGACGAATTCAAACACAGTCTCATGCAAATTTATCCATCAATTCCACCACCATGCACTTAAATAAACGACAAAGAAATCGAAAGACATGACAATTAAAAACTAAAGAAAATAAATAGAGAGGATAGAAAACTTCCCTGGGTTGGGTTGCCTCCCAACAAGCGCTTCTTTAACGTCACTAGCTTGACGTATGGATGCCAACTTAAGGTGGGTCATATGATTCTTGTTGATCAATCCCTCCTCCATCATGGTGCGTTAGGTTGTGCTCCTTCATGCTCACATTTTTCTCAGATTCAACCTTAGCCTTCTTGACATCTTTGAATGTGGCGCATAGACTCCATTGTTAGCATTTGTTAACAAGAACTCCTCATCAAACCACTGTTCGATCTTTTCATCATCAAAGGGGGAGGAAAACCATCCCTCCTAAACTCCTCATTCATCTTGAAGTACTCCACACACATTTGCCATCCTTCAATGATTGCATTCTTCAGTGTTTGAGGTGAGGGTTTCAACTCCAACCCACATTGCTTTTTCTTCTTAACCTCTGTTGAAGCCACAACTTTTTCCTTCACAATAGCAATCTGTTTCAAAGGTGGTGGATTGTCAAGGGTGTTCACATTAAGTATTGAATTCTTGGATTCTTGAATTGCAATGGGGTTCACTTCTATTTTCAACACATCCTCCTTTTTTACTTGAGTTTTCATACCCCTTGACATGCAGAAAGTTACCTTTTCATCATGCACCCTTAATGTCAACTCACCTTTTTGAACATCAATTAATGCTCGCCCAGTAGCTAAGAATGGCCTTCCAAGAATGATTGGGACATCTTCACTTTCATCCATCTCAAGGACAACAAAATCAGCAGGAAGAAAGAATTTGTCCACCTTAATAAGCACATTTTCCACAACCCCATATGGAAACTTGACAGATCTATCAGCAAATTGTAGGGAAATCATGGTGGGCTTCACATTCTTTATCCCTAACTTCTTCATCATAGAGAGAGGCATCAAGTTGATGCTTGCCCCTAGATCACACAGTGCCCTTTTAATTTTAACATTACCAATTGCACAAGGAATATGATAGCTACCTGGGTCCTTTAGCTTTGGTGGCACTTTGCTTTGAAGGATAGCACTGCATTCCTCATTGAATACTACTGTTTCATCTTCTCGGAGTGATCTCTTTCTTGACAACAACTCCTTCATAAACTTGGCATAGCTAGGCATTTGTTCCAAAGCTTCAGCAAAAGGAATATTGATTTGGAGTTTTTTGAATACCTCTAAGAATTTGGAGAGATGCTTGTCTTGAGTTTTCTCTTGAATTCTTTGAGGGTAAGGTAGTCTTGGCTTGTAAGGAGCAACCTCTTTCTTGGGTGGCTCACTAGCTTGCTTTGCCACTTGTTCATTTGACTTTTCAGTGAGCTTTTGTTGGAAATTCTCCACTTTTGTTGGTGCCTCCACTTGAGATTGCACTTCAATGATTCTGCCACTTCTTAAATTGATTGCCATGCATTGCTCCTTGGGGTTTGGTTCTGTATCACTAGGAAGTGATCCCAAGGGCCTTTCAGAGAGTTGCTTAGCTATTTTCCCCACTTGTACCTCTAAATTTCAGATAGAAGCTTCATGATTTTTTAAACTTGCTCTTGTCTCTTGCATGAAGCTTGAAGTTTGTTGCACAAACATGGAGGTAGATTGAGTGAGCTTTTCCATGGCAATCTCCAATGAAGATGGTTTAGGGTGGTCTTGTGGAGGAATGAATGGAGCTTGCTGTTGAGTTGGAGTATTGAACTGTTTTTGCCCTTGATTACCCCAACCAAAGTTAGGATGATTCCTCCACCCAGGATTGTAAGTTTTAGAATATGAATCATTTTGTTGTCTTGGAGGGTTCCCCATGTAGTTCACTTGCTCAGGTAAAGTTTCTTTGAAAAGATCACAGTCTTCATTTTTATGGGCTCCCCCACAAAGCTCTCAAGATGAACTTGGAGGTCCTACTGCAGCAACTTGCATTTGTCCCATTTGCTTTGTGAGTGTAGCTAGTTGTTGAGACATCATCTTATTTTGTGCCAACAGAGTATCCAATGTGTCCAACTCCATCACACCTCTTCTCATAGGCCTCTCATTAGAACTCATGAAATTGCTTTCAGCCATAGTCTCAATTAATTCAATAGCTTCTTCAGGAGTCTTTCTATGAAGAGATCCTCCAGCACTTGCATTAATCATAACTCTTGAACTTTGAGAAACTCCATCATAGAATGTTTGAATTTGTAGCCAGTCAGGGATTGCATGGTGTGGACATTTTCTGAGCATCTCCTTGTATCTTTCCCATGCTTCATAGAGTGATTCTCCTTCTTTTTGAGCAAATGAGTTGATGTCATTCCTTAGCTTTGCCAGCTTCTGAGGAGGGAAGTATTTAGCTAGAAATTTACTAACTAAATCCTCCCATGTGCTGATACTCTCCACTGGCTGTGCTTGCAACCACAGTTTAGCTCTATCCCTAAGAGAAAAAGGGAAGAGTCTCAACTTAATTGCATCTGAACTCACACCATTGCTTTTGATCGTATCACATAACTGGAGGAAGGTAGCTAAGTGAACATTAGGATCATCAAGAGCTCCTCCACTGAATTGTTCTTGCTGCACCAATTGGATGAGTGAAGGCTTGAGCTCAAAGTTGTTTGCTTGCACTGGTGGTGGGACAATACTATTTCCACACCCGTTAGTGGTAGGTGTGGCATAGTCTCCCAAAGTTCTTCTCGGCCCATCACCTTCTTCTGCCATTGCTGCTCTTTTCTTTGCTTGTCTCAGCTTCCTCAAGGTCCTTTCAATTTCAGGATCAAAGTATAACTCTGTTCGTTCTATTTTTGCATGCAAAACAAACACCAAACTGAATAAAAGTGAGGTCTAGCACTTCCCAACGTCACAGTGAAGGGAGTACTAGAGTAAAATTAAAAAAAAAAATATCTAATTTAGAAATCACACGATTACTCTAATTGTCAGTTTCAATTAATCCCCGGCAACGGCGCCAAAAACTTGATATGGCTTCGGCAAGTGCACCGAATCGTACAAGTAATAAAGTCCACGGTGAGTGGGTATCGTTCCCACGAGGATTAAAGAACTGAGCAAAAATTTCGTGATGTGAGTTTCTAATTAGACGAATCGAATTACGAGTGATGAATGGATTGAAATCATAAATTCAAAAGAGTATTAAAAGTAAAAGACAGTAAACTATTTATGAAAAATCAAAGGATGCGAGGTTAGGGAATCGGGTTCACGTATCTTCTGAAATAATTAAAACAATTGCTCGCCTTC
This sequence comes from Aeschynomene evenia, assembly GCA_013621005.1. Taxonomy (NCBI): domain Eukaryota; kingdom Viridiplantae; phylum Streptophyta; class Magnoliopsida; order Fabales; family Fabaceae; genus Aeschynomene; species Aeschynomene evenia. Next base: position 41,714 of record RYYW01000111.1, on the reverse strand, counting down.
AAATTCTAAAACTTTAATTCAATGGACGAATCTTAAATTGTCAATTCCAATTCCTTGGTAATTTAACACTTTTTCTACAAACAATCAGTCAATCCCTTGATCAAATCGTTTCACAGAAAAGAAAATATGTTTGATTCAAAGTTCATAAAAATCTTGACTCTATTCCTAGATATCAATCTTTCCGGCAATTTCCCTTGAGCTAATTCACACACTTATTTTCCCAAATAAACGTATGAATCCTAGATAAGTTGAAAAGCGATTTCCCAATCTTCAGAACAACACAATACAAATAAGGTAGTTACCTGAATCGAAGAAGTAGAATTCAAAGGTTTGCAATCATCGGATTAAGTCATAGTGATACGATTCCCCTATCCCTAACAAGGAATTAGTTGCTCATAATCAAAGTAAACAAAACAAAGAAATTGATAGAAAGCAGGTTAAAGAACGAATAACTCATTGTATTGAAAAACAGAGTAAAAACAGAGTACTGGAATAAAAAAAAAAGCTGCTGCTGAAAAAATAAGGATTCAAGATGATCGACCAGATACTCGATTACCTAATTTCCCCCTATTCTAGTCCTATATATAATCAGATAGACCTCGAAATTAAATTGAATACAGAGGGATTTTGTTTAAAAATAACTAAGAGTGTAATATCTAAACAGATTTAATCCTGAATTATACATGCTCTGTTTCCATTTTTATCCGGACGCACGGCGTAGATTGGACGCGAGGCGCTGCATGGGTGGCTTCTTCAGGGCGCAACGCGTGCGAGGGGCGCAAGGCGCCAGGCCGGGAAGGCAAATCGGGCGCAACGCGTGCGAGATGCGCAAGGCGCCAGGCTTCCGCACAACTTCCGAATTGTTTCTGACTTTGAGGCGCAGTGCGTGCATCAGGCGCAAGGCGTCAGCATTGGTACTTTGAATGTGCTTCTCTGGTTGCTATGACTTCATGAATTGTCTGCCCATTTCCTGAAATCAACACCAAATAATACCCAAAACATAATATAACCAGGAAAAATCCATTTTATTCTAAAACACTCAATTCACCCTAAAAACATACTAAAAACATACTGAGTTTACTTTAAACTAACAAAATTTATTAGAATTCAAATCACAAAATTAGATAAAAATGCCAAGGCATCAAGGTCACAGGTATTATTGGAGCTGTGGACACCAGGAACTGAGCAAGAAGCAGAGCAGTGGATTTTAGAACAGCCATCGAGCGCTTCAGCGCCCATAGCGCGCCCTAGCGCGCGTGACTCACTTAAACTTGTCACGTGCACAGCTCTGGCGCTCCAGCGCCCGTAACGCGCCCCAGCGCCGCGCCGCAACTCTGTCACAGCAGAAACCCTATCTGCACGAGTTGGGGGCCCAAATTGACTAGGGTTTGGAGGCTGCTCATCTTATTTAAAGGGAGCTAATGCATCAGAAACACCATCACTTCTTCAACCACTCACTACCTCCACTTTCACTTATTTTCTTTTCCTAGTTAGAGTTATTGTTCTTTCCATTAGGATTTCCATTTTCCTAGTTTAGCTCTAGCTCAGTTATTTGCATTTCAACGTTATTCGTCCAGCCCTCTTTGGGCTTTGTAAGTGTCTCTTTTATCATTAATTCAGTTATTCGTTTTTCCATCTTGCCAACTTGCATTTAATTTCTTGCTTTGTTCTTAATTGCTTTCTTTATTCCAATTTATTTCTTGCCTTTTACTTTCTTGCCATGAGTAGCTAAGTTCTTGGTGGTTTGTGAGGGTGTGAACATCATTGGGGTAATTTGAGGCTTTGTTCTTAATCTTGCATAAGTTTTCATTATCAAACCCTTGGCATATAATTTGAGATCTTAAATTGTGTGTTTAATCCTTTGTCTTGGCTTACTCGATTGAGTTGGCTAATTCATTGGCATATGTTTATGTGTTAGTTGATTAATTGATGCATGGCATATTAGGAATTGGTAATGAGTAATTAATTGGCTGATTAGTCTCTTTAATTAGATTAATGTGATTGGCTTTAATAATTGTTGAGAGTGGAACTAAAGGTGAGATCTCACTAATTAATCCCATTCTAGGCAGTTAACCATTAGAATCACAACAAAGGAGTTAGATCTAACTCCGGCGTAATTAATCAACTCATGAATTCTTTTGTAGCCAATGATTGACACCCTAATGAATGTTCCACCCCCATAAACCGCTGCTTTTATTATTTCCATTTTTTATTCCAATTTAATTATCCTGCACACAAAAACCCCCAATTGTGACAAACCGTCAGACAACTAGTCTCGTGTATTACTCTCTTAGCCATTCCTTGTGAGAGACGACCCTGGTTTCCACTAAACTATATTAGGGGAACTTGTTTTTAAAAATAATTAAATTTATTTCGTGTCGTTGCAGATCGTGCGCTCGAGCGCGCCCTACGTGCTCCGGCACCGGTTTGCTGCATACTTTGGGCCGAGAAGCTGTTCTTTATTGTTTGCTAGAATTAGACATGTTTAACTGCTATAGTAGACTTTGTTTTGCATTTGCATATGTATATGGCATGATTAGAATTGACATTAGCCAAGGAAACTAGACTGTATACTGGAACTCAATTGTCTTGTTCTTACTTTTCAGGCATGGCACCACGAACCCGAGGCGGTAAGGGGAAGAGGGTACGCACCACAGAGGAGGATGATCACTCCTACGATCAACCTCACGACCCCGCACGCTTCCTCGACGTCACTACAGAGATGGCTTTTCAGGCCACAATTCATAAGAGGAAACCCCTCTTTGAATTGGGGTATCAGTTCCATGACGAGGGCCAAGGACGGCTCGACATGGTGGTGGCGGAGATTGAGAGGCGGGGGTGGGCCCACTACCTGCTCAGTGCCCCCGTCAGGGCGAACACCACATGGGTGCGGGAGTTCTACGCCAACTTCCATGACCGCACCGCCACTCAGGTGTTCCTCCGGGGCAAGTTCATCCCGGTAGACGTGGAGACCATAGCCACGCACATCCAGATTGCCCCGGAGCCCGATCATGCATTTGGAGAGCCGGACGCCATCCAGACCATGGCTGCTACGGGCTTAGACGTGATCAGGAACCGCCTTTGCCTGCCGGGTTGCAGCTGGACATTGGGAGCCAATATGCTCCCCCGCACTCTGAAGAACTACACGCTCAACCTGGAGGCCAGAGCGTGGTCCCGCATCTACTACGGCCATATCTACCCAGTCTCTCACATCTCTGAGCTCACTACAGATCAGGCTCTCCACCTCTACTGCATTATGGAGGGCCATTGGGTAGACTTGCCCACTCGTCTTCAGCGCACCATGCATCAGGCTCACCACATTGAGCCCTACAGGTGCCTTCCCTATCCCTCTCTGATCACATCTTTGGTTATCTAGTGTTGTGTGCCAGAGTACGCTGACGACGAGTGGCAAGGGCCACATTCCACCATCACTGCCGCCGGTCTTGCCACCAAGGATGCGGCCGCTCAGAACAAGACCCAGCCAGCAGGGAACCCCCTAGATGCCCTCTCTGCACAGATGACCCAGATGGAGGTCAACATGAGGGAGTACTTCGATCAGAAGTTCGCTGCGGCTGAGAGCTATTATGATCAGCGGTACCTGGCCATGCAGACTCATTATGACCAGAGGATCGCTGAGATGCAGAGCGGTTTCCGATCCTACATCGACCAACGCTTCTCCGCCGGTTATGGAGCTCCGGGACAGTCCCAGGCTCCTATTGATGTCGATGAGGAGGAGGACGACGATGATGATAAGGATGATGAGGCTGAGGAGGATGATGGTGATGAGAATGATGATGGTTCAGAGGACGATTGAGTCCTCCGTAGGTCTTTTCTATACCCTTCTCTTTGTTCTTTATTTTGATTAACACTGAGGACAGTGTCTCATTCAAGTGTGGGGAGGGTGTAGATAAAATTTGGCTTTTGTAAGATATAGCATGCCTAACTCTTTTTCTTTTCTTTGCTTTTCCTTTATTTTATTTCATTTCATGTATTTTTAGGTAGATGATAGGGTAGTTTTCTTTATAGCACCCTTTGGTTTGAAATTACTCTACCTTTAAAATTAACTATGGAATGTTGGCATGATAACATAATATGAGTTTGAATTGTTTGTGTTCTCTCTGTTGGTTGGTTGGATTACCTGTGAGATTTGAGCTTTAAATGTGATTACATGTATCAACTAATCACTTTCTTTCTGTGAGCACACACACACTTGTATTTGTTATTCCTGAATTTGCTTGATTCTTGTTTTGCATTTTATACATGTTGCATGTGATTGAGGCATAAATTTGTTTTTACATTTAAAAGCCACTTAGCCAAATAGCCAACCCATACACAATTTCCAATTGTTTGTAGCCTATTTGAGCCTTTATCCCTTTTTTGTTCTTAAGCTCATTACAAGCCAAAGACAGAAAAATAATGAAAAATCCCCTCTGAGAAACTAGGAGGACATGGTTTGATTATTGGGCAAGGGTCTTAAGTGTGGGGAAATTGGGTTAAATTGAGCACTGGTATAGAGTGCAAAATATTGGGATATGTTGTAAGGGTAGCTTTTGTACATAAGTGGTTCTGTGTTATTTTCTTTTCCACCTCATTTTAATTACCAAAGGAATTGAGATGAGGTATATATAAAAAAAAATCGAAAAATACAGAAAAATCAAGAAAAAAAATGTGAATTCCTGCAAATAAAGGTTGTTGGGTTCCTGAGAATTAATGTGAAAATATTTGGGAACATTGGGAATGATAATTGTAAGAATTTATGGGTTATTGATCTTGAGTATTTCTATTTTATCCATCTTTTCTCTCTCCATCTTTTCTGTAGGAATAGAAGTCATCTAGGATTGATCAAATCATGAAGTCTTAGTTTTTTGGAGATTAAGTCCACTTTCCATATATGCCATACCTGTCCCAAGCCCCGTTACAACCCTGAAAAGACCTCTTGATGCACCATGTTTGTAAAAATTGCAATGTTAGGAGTATAGCAAATTTATGGAATGTAAATACTTGTGTGAATTATTCAAATTGAGTGCTAAGTCAAAACACTGAGTGATTGAGAGAGAAACACACTGGTGAGGGCAAACTCAACCAACTTTGCATAACATGAATTGATTCTCCTAACTCAGACTTTTCTTGATGCCAACTGATAACATGTCAAGGGTATTGTATAAATCTAACCAAGGTGTGCTGTTATGAATAACTTTCTATCATCTGTAGATTTTATTTTCTTTTAGAACTTAGCTTAGGTGTTAGATGTGTTAGTCAATACTCTGAGAGATGCTTGGAATCATTGCTTTTGCATGAGGACATGCAATTGTTCAAGTGTGGGGATATTTGATAACGCGGTTTTTACCAACATTTTATACCCTTAATTTGGATGATTGTATGCAATTCTTAGCTCTATTTTGGCCTCTTTATTGTATTTAATTCAACTTGAGATTAATCTGAGCTTAATAGAAATAATGGCTAAAATAACAAGTTTTATGATGTTTTTACAATTCAAGGATGACCTTTGCACTTGATCTTGGATATTTCATATTTTTAGTGCAGGTCACAGGTATTATTGGAGCTGTAGACATAAGGAACTGAGCAAGAAGTGGAGCAGTGGATTTCGGAGCAAACATCGAGCGCTCCAGCGCCTAGAGCGCCCCAGCGCGCGTGGCTCAGTTAAACCAGTCATGTGCACAACGCTGGCGCTCCAGCGCCTGTAGCGCGCCCCCAGCGCCACGCCGCAACGCTGTCACAGCAGAAACCCTAATCTGCACGAGTTGGAGGCCCAATTCTCTAGGGTTTGGAGGCTGCTCACTCTATTTAAAGAAGGCTAATGCATCAGAAACACATCATCTCTACTATCACTTCTTTTTCTTTCCATCACTTGTCCTACCACTTATTTTCTTTTCCTAGTTAGAGTTATTTGTCTTTCCATTAGGATTTCCATCTTTCCTAGTTTAGCTCTAGCTCCATCTTTTACATTTCAAACGTTATTCGTCCAGCCCTTTTGGGTTTTGTAAGTTACTCTTTCTCATTAATACAGTTATTCGTTCTTCAATTCCTTCCAACTTGCATTTAATTTATTTTTAATTCTTGCCCTTTAATTCATTGCCATGAGTAGCTAATTTTCTTGGTGGTTTATGAGGGTGTGAACATCATCGGGGTATTTTGAGGCTTTGTTCTTAATCTTGCATAAGTTTTCATTATCAACCCTTAACATGTAATTTGAGATCTTGAATTATGTGTTTAACCCCTTTGTCTTGGCTTACTCGATTGAGTTGGCTAATTCATTGGCAGATGTTTGTGTGTTAGTTGATTAATTGATGCATGGCATATTAGGAATTGGTAATGAGTAATTAATTGGCTGATTAGTCTCTTTAATTAGATTAATGTGATTGGCTTTAATAATTGTTGAAAGTGGAACTAAAGGTGAGATCTCACTAATTAATCCCATTCTAGGCAGTTAACCATTAGAATCACAACAAAGGAGTTAGATCTAACTCCGGCGTAATTAATCAACTCATGAATTCTTTTGTAGCCAATGATTGACACCCTAATGAATGTTCCACCCTCATAAACCGCTGCTTTTATTATTTCCATTTTTTATTCCAATTTAATTATCCTGCACACAAAAACCCCCAATTGTGACAAACCGTCAGACAGCTAGTCTCGTGTATTACTCTCTTAGCCATTCCTTGTGAGAGACGACCCTGGTTTCCACTAAACTATATTAGGGGAACTTGGTTTTAAAAATAATTAAATTTATGAGTGTTACGACGCACCCATCACCCACCCTGAAGGAACTTGCAGCTCCAAACCTCAGCCAACAACCTTTGGGAATTACCTACCCAAGGTTGGACACTGAGTTCGAGCTCAAGGGAGCTATTCTTCATTTGCTTCCTAAGTTCCACGGTTTGGCCGGAGAGGATCCACATCAGCACCTCAAGAATTCCATGTGGTGTGTGAGACTCTCAAGCCAAGAGGAGTCAACGAGGAACATGTGAAGCTTCGGGATTTTCCGTTCTCTCTGGACGGTCAGGCGAAGCAATGGTTCCTGAACCTGCCCAATGGAGCTGTCAACACCTGGATTGGCATGAAGAAGATCTTTTTGGAGAATTTCTTCCCAGCCTCAAGGGCAGCTGCCATAAGGAAGGATATTAGTGGCATCCGCCAACTGCACGAAGAGTCTCTCCATGAATACTGGGAGAGATTCAAGAAATTGGTGGCAAGCTGTCCTACCCATCAGATCTCAGAGCAATTGTTGATCCAATACTATTATGAGGGTCTGACGGGTATGGACCGGTGCATGATTGACGCTGCCAGTGGCGGGGCCCTGATGGACAAAACTCCGGCGGAAGCTAGGCTCCTATTCGAAAATATGGCTGTGAACTCACAGCAGTTTGGCACAAGGGCAACCGCTGTGACCAAAGAGGTGAATGAGGTAGCTCAACAGGAGAGTGGTGGCCTACACCAAAAGCTGGATGAGATTGCTACCTTCATGAAGCAATCGGCCATCAACCAAGCCAAACCGGGAACATCTAGCCAAGCAATGGTGTGTGGGATATGCTCTTTAGAGACTCATCCAACTGACCAATGCCCACATCTCCAAGAAGAAGCAACAGTGGTGGCAGCTGCAAATACCTTCCCGGGAAAGCCTCAATTCCAACCACAAAATCAACCTACGGGGAACACCTACAACCCAAGTTGGAGGAACCACCCAAACCTGAGGTGGAACAACAATCCACAGCCACAACAAGTGCAGCAACCTCAACAGGTTCGGTACCAACCTCCTCATCAAAGGCAACCCCAGGCTCCATATCAGGCTCCAATGGCCTTGCCTCCACCACCGCAACAATTGGCTCTGCCTGCACCTCCGAATCCTAACGAGCCAACAATCGGTGATGTGATGAAGCTACTCATGGAGCAACAAAGGATGATGCTGAATTTGCAAAATGAGGTCAATCAAATGAGGGGAAATCCGGCCACACAAGCCTGTGAACAAGCTGGCAACTCACAAATCTCATCTCAAACAGTTCCCAATCCCAAAGGGAATGTGAGTGCCATCCACATCATGACCGGAGCAGCTGGTGCTGATAGTTCTAGACCTAAGTAGCCTCAAAACGGTCGACCGTCCAACTTAGGGACGTTAAAGCAAAGTGCTTCGTGGGAGACAACCCACTGGTTTTCCTTATTTTTCAGTATTTTTAATTTCCGTATTTTCATTCCGTACTTCAATTCCAGTATTTCAATTCCGTATTTAATTTTGTGTATTTTGTTTTTTTTGGCATCTTTAAATTTTTGCATGCATTTAAATTAATTAGGGTAGTTCATGCATCTTACGAATTATAGCAGTAAAACACTGATTCTGCATCAGGAGGCCGCGCCCGGGCGCCATATACGCGCCCCGGCGCGCTCGTCTCGCTTAAAAGAAATGCCACGTTTTGGCCTCGCGCTCCAGCGCGCTCAGCGCGCTCTAGCGCGCGTAGGTTTCTTCAAAACCCTAAAAGCCCAAATTGCAGATTCATTTCTGCACTTCCAGCCTCTTACAGCTCCAGCGGCGCCGATTTGCTCTCTCCCTCTTCCACCATTTTTCTCACTTTTTTCTCTCAAAAATCATCCATACATTTGTTCATCTTGTCATTGCATTGAATCCTATCAAGGTACATTGGTCTAAAACTCAATCTTTTCGTTGTTCTTGGTATAAATATGGTTTTGTTTGATTAATTGATGGAAAATGTGATTTTTGATTGTTTGGGGAACATTTAATCGGTTAGTATTGCATGATTAGTGATTTAATCGATTAGAATGTTGAGAAAATTGGAGTTGGGATGTTGTTTTTGCTGTTATGGGTTGTTCTGTACTGTCGCCGAAACCCTCGTGCGCTCCGGCGCGCTATACGCGCTCGAGCGCGAGGTGGTTTCGCTCCATTACAGATCGTGCGCTCGAGCGAGCCCTACGCGCTCCAGTGCCGGTCTGCTGCATAATTTGGGCCGAAAAGCTGTGCTTAACTGTTTGCTAGAATTAGACATGTTTAACTGCTATAGTATACTTCGTATACTGGAACTTAATTAGGGCATGACTAGAATTGACATTAGCCAAGAAACTGGACTGTATACTGGAACTTAATTGTCTTGGTCTTTATCTTTCAGGCATGGCACCACGAACCCGAGGCGGTAAGGGGAAGAGGGTACGCACCACAGAGGAGGATGATCACTCCTACGATCAGCCTCACGACCCTGCACGCTTCTTCGACGTCACTGCCGAGATGGCTTTCCAGGCCACAATTCACAAGAGGAAAACCCTCTTTGAGTTGGGGTATCAGTTCCATGACGAGGGCCAAGGACGGCTCAACATGGTCGTGGCGGAGATCGAGAGGCGGGGGTGGGCCCACAACCTTCTCAGTGCCCCCGTCAGGGCAAACATCACGTGGGTGCGGGAGTTCTACGCCAACTTCCATGACCGCACCGCCACTCAGGTGTTCCTCTGGGGCAAGTTCATTCCGTAGACGTGGAGACCTTAGCCACGCACATTCAGGTTGCCCCGGAGCCCGATCATGCATTCGGAGAGCCGGACGCCATCCAGACCATGGCTGCTACGGGCCTTGACGTGATCAGGAACCGCCTTTCCCTGCCAGGTTGTGATAGGGCTTCGGCAAGTGCACCGAATCGTACAAGTAATAAAGTCCACGGTGAGTGGGTATCGTTCCCACGAGGATTAAAGAACTGAGCAAAGATTTCGTGATGTGAATTTCTAATTAGACGAATCGAATTAAGGGTGATGAAAGGTTTGAAATCATAAATTCAAAAGAGTATCAAAGTAACAGACAGTAAACTAATTTTGAAAACTTCAAAGAATGAGAGTTTAGGGAATCGGGTTCACGTATCTTCTGAAATAATTAAAACAATTGCTCGCCTTCAAATTCTAAAACTTTAATTCAATGAACGAATCTTAAATTGTCAATTCCAATCCCTTGGTAATTTAACACCTTTTCCATGAACAATCAGTCAATCCCTTGATCAAATCGTTTCACAGAAAAGAAAATATGTTTACTGATTCAAAGTTCATAAAAGTCTTGACTCTATTCCTAGTTATCAATCCTTCCAGCAATTTCCCTTGAGCTAATTCACACACTTATTTTCCCAAATAAACATATGAATCCAAGATAAGTTGAAAAGCGATTTCCCAATCTTCAGAACAACACAAAACAATAAGGTAGTTACCTGAATCGAAGAAATAGAATTCAAAGGTTTGCAATCATCGGATTAATTCATAGTGATACGATTCCCCTATCCCTAACAAGGAATTAGTTGCTCATAATCAAAGTAAACAAAGCATAGAAATTGATAGAAAGCAGGTTAAAGAACGAATAACTCATTGTATTGAAAAACAGAGTAAAAACAGAGTACTGGAATGAAAAACAAGCTGCTGCTGAAAAATAAGGATTCAAGATGATCAATCAGATAATAGATGACCTAATTTCCCCCTATTCTAGTCCTATATATAATCAGATAGTCTAGAATTTAAATTGATTACCGAGGGATTTTGTTTTTAGATCACTAGTCAAGAGTAATATCCAAACAGATTTAATCCTGAATTATACATGCTCTGTTTCCATTTTTATCCAGACGCAAGGCGTAGGGAGGACGCGACGTGCTGCATGGGGTGGTTTCTCCAGGGCGCAGGGCGCAACCAGTTCAATCCTACTCGGGCACAAGGCGCCAGGGGGCGCAATGCGCAGGCTTGTGGAGGACCAGTCGGGCGCAACGCGTGCACGGGGCGCAAGGCGCCAGCCTGGGAAGTTCATCCAGGCGCAAGGCGCGCGCGAGGCGCAAGGCGCCAGCCTTCCGCACATCTCCCGAATTGTTTCTGACTTTGAGGCGCCTTGCGTGCATCAGGCGCAAGGCGTCAGCATCGGTCTTTCAAGTATGCCTCTCCGGTTGCTATTGCTTCATCAATTACTTGCTCAATTCCTGAAATTAGCACCAAATAATACCCAAAACATAATATAACCAGGAAAAATCCATTTTATTCTAAAAACACTCAATTCACCCTAAAAAGCATACTGAAATTACTTTAAACTAACACAATTTATTAGAATTCAAACCACAAAATTAGATAAAGATGCCAAGGCATCACAACACCAAACTTAAGGTGTTGCTTGTCCTCAAGCAACAAAAGAGAACAAACACAAAGTAGTGCACCGGAGTTAAGAACAAGAATTTCCAAAACTCGAATGATAAAACTAGTAAGGCCAACTACCAGAACTAAGACTACCTGCACTTTCTCATTACTTTATAACTTTCAACAATTCATTGTGCAATAGGGAAGACACTCAGACTTATACTACAGATCATGTTAGAATGGTTCTTCAAGAGATCTCTATCTACCAACTATGTTTTCATTTTCACAACCATGTAGTGCAGAGACATTTACTTTTTAATTTCACCCAGATGAATTAGCTTTCTCAATAATCTTTGGGGTAGTGCTCGTGCCTTTTTCTCTTTGAGATTCATGACTCTAAATGCTTAGTCTCAGGGTAGCTTTTTAAGATGAGTTTTCGATTAACGTTCCCGGTCCAGTTGGCCCAAGACGCTAGGTGATGAAGCACCCCTCGAATCTAATTACCCAAGCCTGTCCCTGACACACTCACACCACAAGCACATAGCTAGGTTCTAAAAATAAAGAGTGAAGATGTCCCCTAGCCATTGGTGCTCAGAGCCTTAGAATTTTTTTTTTTTAGCACAGTCTACCCTTCTCTTTTACTTATCACAGTTCAAACATTTTCATCTATTTTCCAGAGACTTCACACTACATTTATGTACTTAATTTATCAACACAGTTGTCTTTCAGAAATACTCCAAGAACCACTATAATTATTTTCTACAGCATCATTTCTTTGTTACCTCCCTATTCATTATTTCTTTTCCAATTCATTCATACATGTTGATCACATTCTTAAGTTAGCCTTACCCATTACAATCACTCTTGTTCTTTTTACAATTGTTCATCCCTCCTTTACACAACACAAGACATAACACGACACTAATAACAAAACACCAATAACAACACTCGACTCACACAGAAAAATTAAAAATCATAAATTAAAAACTTACCTGAGGGGGGTGGTCAATCTCCCCCTTGGTCCTCATCCTCATCATCCTCTTCTTCTTCATCCTCATCATTTGAGGGGTTGGGCTCCCTGTATTCCCACTTTGTTTTACAGCTAGTTTGACATTCAGGAAATTTCTCTGGAGCCATCCTATGGAATGCATGAACAAGGTAGGAGAACATTTCATGAGAGTAGTTTCTGAAGTCATCCAACTCGACCCTCAGCTTCTGCACGTCCGTAAACTCCTGTCGCTGCTGAGTCTTACTTGGTATGTCCTCCATAGGTTCCTCTGGAGGGGCAACAGATGGGAGTTCAGGTTCCTTACCAGTGTCCTTCCTCCTTGATCTTCCAAGGGCTGCAGCAGCTATTGGTCTAGGCACCAGGATGGGAGAGTCACCTTCAATCACTACTCTTGCAGCTTTAGTAAGGCGCTGAATGAGGCACGGAAATCCCAAGGTTAGTCTTGCTGAGTAGACAAATCTTGCTATACCCTTGGATAATACAGTGCCCAGATCAACTTGTTCCTTGGTAATAAGGCAATGGATCATTATTGCCCTATCTACCGTTACCTCAGAATGATGAGTGGTCGGGAGGATGGAGCGATTGATGAATTCTAGCCATCCTCTGGCCACAGGAATAAGGTCTCCCCGAGCTAGCTGAACTGGGTTGCCGTGTCTATCCATCCTCCAGTTAGCCCCGGGTTTGCAGATCTCCCGCAGCACCGTTTGCAGCTTCTGGTTTCCCTTCAACCGTGCACAATATCCAAAAGGTGATTTTTCTGGATTGACTTCAAGATTCAAAATTGTTTCCACCATTTCAGAGCTGAAGTCAATCTCTTTTCCTCTGAGGAAGCTCTTGAACTCCCTTTCTTTGGTCTTTTCTGACTGTCATACGTTTGCATAGAATTCTAGCACCCTTTGCATTCCCACAATTCCAGGAGGTGAACACACCAGCCTCCACCCTCTTCGATCAATCTCTTCTTGGATTTCTGGGAATTCCCCCTCTCTAAAGGCAAAACCAATTTCCGGAATGATTGATTTGTTCACTACTACTGAATTGTAGTAGCCTTCATTTTCTTTTGTCCGGAAACGATGAGAGTAGTAAGAGGGAGATGCAGCCACTTCCTTTCCCTTTCTCTTCTTGGATGATGGTGCCATTTCCTGTAAACAAAAATTGAACCACAACACAGACAGGAAGCCCCATGACAGTAACACCATTAATATTTTAGCTCAATAGAAACAAATAAAAATTGGCATTTCTTCCAACACCAAACTTAGAATTTTACAGAAATTCTAAGCCGAACAACACTCTAGCTCTATATCATTTTCATACCAAAGACTCATTGACAATTTCCCTCTACTTCTATATTATCTCTATCTAAAAATTCCACTAACTCAGCAATAGCATTATCTATATTATCTGAACATTGAGAAAGACAAGGAATAAATGCTTGCTTCATAGTTAATGAACAACTTACCTATAATAGAGAGAATTGGGAAAAGTGTAGACTTTCACAGGATTGATGCGGCTGCAGGGGAAGTAGTGGACGACGGGGAGAAGAGCCGAGAGGGGTATGTGTTTTTGTGAGGATGGATGGTGGGAAGAGGAATTAGGATTGTGTAAGATTGAAGAAGAAATGTATGTATGAATGAATGAAGAATGGAGTGACCGATTCTCTTCTTATAGTGGTGCTACCACTATGCTCTTTAGCGCGAGACTTGCTCGCCCAAAATATAGAGAGGGCGCAAAGCGCCAAGATGAAAAGGAATCAGGCGCAAGGCGCCGAAATGAATTGCAATTCGGGCGCAAAGCGCCACAAAGAAAATGAATCAGGCGCAAGGCGCCAAAGTGAATTGGAATCCGGGCGCAAAGCGCCACAAAGAAATTAGATTCGGGCGCGAGGCGCCAACAGGGAAGGAATTTCAGGCGCAAAGCGCCAGCAGAGACAAATTTCAGGCGCAAAACGCCAGCCTCCAAGCAGTTCGGGCGCAATGCGCCGAAGTGAATTGAAATTCGGGCGCGAAGCGCCACAAAGAATTTAATTTGGGCGCGAGGCGCCCACAAGAGATTGAATTCAGGCGCAAGGCGCCAAGGACACTGAAATTCGGGCGCGTCGCGTTAAGAGAAAAACAGTTCGGGCACAAGGCGCGACGAGGACGCGTCGCGCCTCTGGGTCCGAATTTCTTTTATTCGCTACTGTCTTCCAGGCGCAACGCGCAGTGCTAGCGCGAGGCGCTGGGTGAAGCTGCTTATGAGGGCGCGATGCGTCACTGAGGCGCACTGCGCCAGCTAGGAGAAATTTATTTATTTATTTATTTATTTTTTTACAGAAACTGAACATAATCAAAATTCAATAAAAGATACTAATTGGGTTGCCTCCCAATAAGCGCTTCTTTAACGTCACTAGCTTGACGTATGGCATTTTCTCAGGTGAATGTTTGAACCGAGACGACTCGGTCGATCTCTCCCCCAAGATAATGTTTCAATCTTTGTCCATTGACAGTGAATTTTCTTTCAGACTTGGAGTCCATGATCTCTACATGTCCATAAGGTGAAACCTTAGTGATAGTGAATGGTCCTGACCATCTTGTCTTCAATTTACCCGGGAACAACCTTAATCTTGAATTAAACAAAAGAACTTGTTGTCCAGGTTCAAATTGTCTTGGAGTGATCCTTTTATCATGCCACCGCTTGGTTCTCTCCTTATACAACTTAGCATTATCATAAGCTTGACTACGAAACTCGTCAAGTTCATTGAGTTGTAGTAATCTCTTGTCATTTGCCAATTTTTCATCAAAATTCAAAAATTTTATGGCCCAAAATGATTTATGTTCAAGTTCAACAGGCAAGTGACAAGATTTACCATATAGAAGTTGATAAGGAGACATACCAATTGGTGTTTTGAACGCAGTTCTGTAGGCCCACAGTGCATCATCAATTTTCCTTGACCAATCCTTTCTTGAAGCATTTACCACTTTTTCTAGGATCCTCTTCAATTCCCTATTGGAAATTTCAGCTTGTCCACTTGTTTGAGGTGGTATGGGGTGGCTACCTTGTGCTTGACTCCATATTTTTGTAGAAGACTCTCCAATTGCTTATTACAGAAGTGACTTCCACCATCACTAATCAAGGTTCTAGGAACTCCAAACCTTGAGAAGATCATCTTCTTGAGAAAATTCACCACCACTTTTGCCTCATTAGTGGGGGAGGCAATTGCTTCAACCCATTTGATACATAGTCTACTGCTACCAGGATATACAAGTTGGAGTAGGAGGATGGAAAGGGACCCATGAAATCTATTCCCCAAACATCAAACAAATCCACTTCAAGAATGAACTGCTGAGGCATTTCATGCTTCCTTGATATGTTTCCAGTTCTTTGGCATCTATCACATCTCTCTACAAAAGCTCTTGCATCCTTGAAAATTGTTGGCCAGTATAACCTACTTTGTAGGACCTTGGCTGCAGTTCTTTCTCCACTGAAATGTCCACCATATTCAGAACCATGACAGTGCCATAAAACACTATATACTTCTTCTTCCGGATACACCTTCTAATTACTCCATCACTGCACCTTTTGAACAAATAAGGTTCATCCCATAAGAAGTACTAGCATCATGCAAGAATTTCTTCTTCTGATTCCAATTCATTTCACTTGGAACCCTTCCCCAGCTTTATAATTTGCTATGTCAGCAAACCATGGTAACACTTGTATTGCTAGGAGTTGTTCATATGGAAACTCTTCATTCACTAGCCACCTTACTCACTTGCTCTTCTCCCTGTGCAATCCTTGACAAGTGGTCTGCCACTAAGTTTTCTGAGCCTTTCTTATCTCTGATCTCAATGTTGAACTCTTGTAGCAACAGCACCCATCTAATCAGTCTTGGCTTTGCATCCTGTTTACTCATCAAATACTTAAGAGCAGAGTGGTCAGTATAGACTATTACCTTTGACCCAACCAAATAAGACCTGAACTTATCAAAAGCAAAAACTACAGCCAATAATTCCTTCTCTGTTGTTGCATAATTTTTTTGTGCATCATTTAATACACGACTTGCATAATAAATAACATGCAACAACTTGTCTTTTCTTTGTCCTAAAACAGCCCCAATTGCAAAATCACTTGCATCACACATTAATTCAAATGGTAAGGACCAATCAGGAGGAGAAATTATTGGTGCAAGTAACAAGTTTGGTTTTGAGAGTTTCAAAGGCATACATGCATTCACTGTCAAAAATTAAATTGTGATTCTTTCATTAAAAGACTACTCAATGGTTTTGCAATTTTTGAAAAGTCTTTTATGAACCTTTCTATAGAACCCAGCATGACCCAAGAAACTTCTCATTGCTTTAACATTTATAGGCGGAGGTAATTTTTCAATTACCTCCACTTTGGCTTTGTCAACTTCAATACCTTTGGAAGAAACTCGGTGTCCAAGAACAATACCTTCTGTTACCATAAAAATGACATTTTTCCCAATTCAAAACAAGGTTTGTTTCTTGACACCTCATTAAAACTAAAGATAGATGGTTGAGACAGGACTCAAATGAATTACCAAAAACAGAAAAATCATCCATAAATACCTCAATGAATTTTTCTACCATATCAGAGAATATAGAAAGCATGCACCTTTGAAAAGTGGCGGGTGCATTGCACAACCCGAAAGGCATTCTTCGATAGGCAAAAACTCCATAAGGGCATGTGAAAGCTGTCTTCTCTTGATCTACCGGATCTACTGCAATTTGATTGTAGCCTGAATAACCATCCAAGAAGCAGTAATATGGATGACCCGCCAACCTCTCCAACATTTGATCAATGAATGGAAGTGGAAAATGATCTTTTCTAGTGACCACATTTAATCTTCTGTAGTCAATGCACATCCTCCACCCAGTCACTGTCCTTGTAGGAATTAACTCATTGTTTTCATTCTTCACCACCGTGATGCCACCTTTCTTTGGTACCACTTGCACTGGACTCACCCAAGGACTGTCAGAAATGGGATAAATAATCCCAGCATCCCATAACTTCAGAACTTCTTTTAGCACCACTTCCTTCATGATGGGGTTGAGTCTTCGTTGAGGTTGCACCACTGGTTTTGAGTCTTCTTCCATGAGGATTTTGTGCATGCACATGGTTGGACTAATCCCCTTGAGATCACTAAGCTTCCATCCAATTGCTCCTTTATGCTTCTTCAACACTTCCAGTAATTCTCCTTCCTCTTTTTCATTTAGTGAAGCATTGATTATCACAGGATAGAACTCATCATTTCCTATGAAAGCATATTTGAGAGAAGGAGGCAATGGTTTCAATTCAGGCTTTGTAATTTCTTGCTTCTCCTCTTTTTTCTTCAATAACAGCTCCTCTGTTTCTTGTAAAGTCAGGGAAGAATTTGACATATTGAGCTCTTCTTGTTTTTTTTTATCATTCCCTTCCACCAAAGCCACTGTTTCTATAACATCATCTCCCCAAGTTAATGCAAACACTTCCTCTACCAAGGGATCTATTGTGTCTAACCTCATGCAATTTTCTTGATCCACTGGAAATTTCATAGAGTTAAAAACATTAAAAACTACCTTTTCATCATGCACCCTTAATGTTAACTCACCTTTTTGCACATCAATTAAAGCTCTTCCAGTGGCTAAGAATGGTCTCCCAAGGATAATAGGAGTGTCTTCATCTTCCTCCATATCAAGCACCACAAAGTCTGCAGGGAAAATGAACTTATCAACTTTGACAAGTGCATTCTCTACAAACACCAAATGGAAACTTGATTGAACGATCAGCAAGTTGCAGAGAAATAGAAGTTGGCTTCACTTCTTCTATGTTCAACTTCTTCATAATGGACAAGGGCATGAGGTTAATGCTTGCCCCCAAATCACATAAGGCTTTTCCAATGGTCAAACTTCCAATGGTGCAGGGAACATAAAACTTCCCAGGATCCTTTAACTTTTGAGGCATCTTCTTTTGAATGACAGCACTACATTCCTCTGTGAGCATCACTGTTTCATCTTCCCTGAGTGTTCTCTTCCTTGACAGCAAATCTTTCATGAACTTGGCATATAAAGGCATTTGCTCAAGTGCCTCAGCAAATGGATGTTTATTTGCAACTTCCTAAATATGTCCAAGAACTTTGAGAATTGCTTTTCCTGGTTTTGCTTTTGAAGTCTTTGAGATATGGCAACCTTGGCTTGTATGGNGTGAGTGTAGCTAGTTTGTTGAGACATCATCTTATTTTGTGCCAAGAGAGTATCCAATGTGTCCAACTCCATCATACCTTTCCTTAATGGAGTTCGATCACTTGGACATAAGAAGTTATTCTCAGACATTGTCTCAATCAACTTCTAAAGCTTCTTCAGGGGTCTTTCTATGAAGAGATTCCTCCAGCACTTGCATTAATCATGGCTCTTGAACTTTGAGAAACCCCATCATAGAATGTTTGAATTTGTAGCCAGTCAGGGATTGCATGGTGTGGACATTTTCTGAGCATCTCCTTGTATCTTTCCCATGCTTCATAGAGTGACTCCCCTCCTTTTGAGCAAATGAATTTATGTCATTCCTCAACTTTGCTAGCTTCTGAGGAGGGAAATACTAGCTAGAAATTTGCTAACTAAGTCATCCCACGTACTGATGCTTTCCAGTGGCTGTGATTGCAACCATAGTTTAGCTCTATCCCTAAGAGAGAAAGGGAAGAGCCTCAACTTGATTGCATCTGAACTCACACCATTGCTCTTGATTGTGTCACAAACTGGAGGAAAGTAGCTAAGTGAACATTGGGATCATCAAGAGCTCCTCCACTAAATTGTTCCTGCTGCACCAATTGAATAAGTGAAGGTTTGAGCTCAAAGTTATTTGCTTGCACTGGTGGTGGGACAATACTATTTCCACACCCATTAGTGGTAGGTGTTGCATAGTCTCCCAGAGTTCTCCTTGGTCCATTACCGTCCCTCTGCCATTTCCGCTCTTTTCTTAGCTTTTCTCAATTTCCTCAAAGTCTTTTCGATTCAGGATCGAAGTATAGAGCCGTTGGTGCTATTTTGCATGCAAAACAAACACCCAACTAAATGAAAGTGAGATACGGCACTCCCAACGTCACAGTGAAGGGAGTGCAAAGGTAAATAAATAAAAGGAAAAAAAAAATATCTAATTTAGAAATCACTCAATTACTCTAATTGTCGGTTTCAATTAATCCCCGGCAACGGCGCCAAAAACTTGATAGGGTCTCGGCAAGTGCACCGAATCGTACAAGTAATAAAGTCCACGGTGAGGGTATCGTTCCCACAGGGATTAAAGAACCGAGCAAAAATTTCTTTAAATGAGTTTCTAATAGACGAATCCAATAAAGAGTAATTAATGAGAATACAATGTAAATTCAAAAGCTACTTAATGTAAAAATGCAGTAAAAGTTTAATGAAAATTCAATTGATGAAAGGTTAGGGAATCGGGTTCACGTATTTTCTGAAATTAATAAAACATTGCTTGCCTTTAAATTTTAAAACCCCAATTCAATGAACGAATCTTAAGTTGTCAATTCCAATTCCTTGGTAATTTAACACTTTTTCTATGAACAATTAGTCAATCCCTTGATCAAATCATTTCAAAGAAAAGATAAAATATTTTTACTGATTCAAAGTTCACAAAAATCTTAATTCTATTCCTAGATATTAATCTTTCTGGCAATTTCCCTTAAGCTAATTCACAAATTTATTTTCCCAAATAAACACATGAATCCAAGATAAGTTGAAAAGTGATTTTCCAATCCTCAGAACAACACAATACAAATAAGGTAATTGCTTGAATTGAATTAATAAAACTCAAAGGTTCACAAATATAAAATTAATTCATAATAATACATCCCCTTTCCCTAACAAAGAAATTAGTTGCTCATAATTAAAGAAAATAAAGCATAAAAATTGAAAGACATTTTTAAGAACGAATAACTGAATTTATAAAAATAGAAAGAACACAGTACGTGAAACAAAAGATAGAACAAAAGATTGTATTCTAGTCCTATTTATAACAAAAAAAAAATCCTAAAATTCAAATTGTTCCAATCCCTAAAACAACGTGAATTAAGTTTAAAGATAAATTCAAAAAGATATGAAAAAGATTTGCATTTGAATTAATTCTGGATCATGCGGCACAATTTTAGGTATAAGTTGATGAGGCGCGGTGCTTCAAGGGAACGCGGACCTTCATTTTACTTCGGGCGCGGACGCGGGACCAGCGCAGGGCGCCTGAATCTGTGCAATTTCTTCAATTCAGTTCTGTTTCTGTGGCGCGGTGCGTGTGACGAGGCGCGAGGCGTTAGGAAAAAATTCCGAACGGGCGAGAGACGTGGGACGCGCGCGGGACGGATGCGGGGCGTGGTATTGGGCGCGGGACGCGAGGCGCGGACCAGCGCATAACGCCCTGCTTCTTTCCTTGGTGCATCAAGAGGGCGCCTCGCGCCTTGCTTCTTCTTGGCTTTGCTTGCATGATGGTCACCATAAAGTGCATGCATGGTCTTTCAAGACACCATGAAGTGTATTCATTTCCTATGGGTCATATGATGAGCTTGCACGTGGACTTTTTGCACAAGTGATGGCTTTTCCTTTATGGGCATATAACCCCTTCATTGGTGCATGAACGGCTTTCTTTCAAGAGGGGTCATATGACCATGTTCCTGGGTGCTTGAATTCTTTTTTTGAGGCGCACAAAGCTGGCGCCTTGCGCCTTGTGATTTCTAATTGGGCGTGTTGCGTCCGGAGACTGGGATTTGTCCAGAACAATACTAGCTTTCTGAAAATTAAACAAAATACTACCAGAAACACATAAAATAATACTAGAAATTTAAATTAACTCTAAAACTAATTGAATTAATATAAAACCAAACAAAATACTAATAAAACTAACATAAATTATTAGAAATTTATACTAAAAATATACTTAAAATGTCAAGGTATCACAACACCAAACTTAAGGTGTTGCTTGTCCCCATGCAACCAAAACAAAACTAAAATAAACCACTAAAGATAAAGTAACAGAGTGGTGGAATTAAAGAACAATTATTCTGAAACATTATACTTTTTCGGGTTAACTAAAAACTGTATGATTCATGCAACTATACACCATTTTCTACCAATTCAGCATTACATTGAGCAACATTAGACTTGACAATCAAGATTAAAATCCGGATCAAATTATAAGAATTTTTTTCGCAGCTCCTGAACACCAAACTTAGTGTTTGGCCCTAGTTCCATAGATGTAATGCAATGCCTTTCAAAATATTTAACCTTTGAAATGAATCAATTTACAACAAACAGTAGGGGTAAGACACTTGCAATTTTTTTTAATCATACTTGCACTTTTTGCACATAATTTTTTACTCTAAATGCTTTGTCGGGGCAACCTTTTAAAGTAAGCTTTCGACCAACGTTCCCGGTCCAGTTGGCCCAAGACGCTAGGTGATGAAGCACCCCTCGGATCTACTTGCCCAAGTCTCTCCCTGACACGAAAAACACAAGCACATAACTAGGTTCTAATGATTTTTAATAGAGATATCCCCTAGTCATTGGTGCTCAGAGCCTTGGATGTTTGTGCTTCATTTCATTTGGAACCTTTATGCATCATCTTTTATTGCAAGACTCACCCCCTCCTTAATTCAATTTCCAATGATTCAATCAATTCACAAACAATATTGGAATCACACTGCATTCACATGCACAGGGACTCACACCAAACTTAGTTATTTAGAATTAGTCCAAAAACTCTTATAATAATTCTCTAGAAATCAATCCTAACCATCTCCTCAATTTGCATAAATAATAATTAACCACACAACCATTCAAGGTGCATAGACATGTATTCACACAGTTTATGAATCAACCAAGACGAATTCAAACACAGTCTCATGCAAATTATCCATCAATTCACCACCATGCACTTAAACAAACGACAAAGAAATCGAAAGACATGACAATTAAAAACTAAAGAAAATAAATAGAGAGGATAGAAAACTTCTTTGGTTGCCTCCCAACAAGCGCTTCTTTAACGTCACTTGACGGATGCCAACTTAAGGTGGGTCATATGATTCTTGTTGATCAATCCCTCCTCCAGCATGGTGCGTTAGGTTGTGCTCCTTCATGCTCACATTTTTCTCAGATTCAACCTTAGCCTTCTTGACATCTTTGAATGGTGGGCATAGACTCCATTGTTAGCATTTGTTAACAAGAACTCCTCATCAAACCACTGTTCGATCTTTTCATCATCAAAGGGGGGAGGAAAACCATCCCTCCTAAACTCCTCATTCATCTTGAAGTACTCCACACACATTTTCCATCCTTCAATGATTGCATTCTTCAGTGTTTGAGGTGAGGTTTCAACTCCAACCCACATTGCTTTTTCTTCTTAACCTCTGTTGTAGCCACAACTTTTTCCTTCACAATAGCAATCTGTTTCAAAGGTGGTGGATCGTCAAGGGTGTTCACATTAAGCATTGAATTCTTGGATTCTTGAATTGCAATGGGGTTCACTTCTATTTTCAACACATCCTCCTTTTTTACTTGAGTTTTCATATCCCTTGACATGCAAAAAGTTACCTTTTCATCATGCACCCTTAATGTCAACTCACCTTTTTGAACATCAATCAATGCTCGCCCAATAGCTAAGAATGGCCTTCCAAGAATGATTGGGACATCTTCACTTTCATCCATCTCAAGGACAACAAAATCAGCAGGAAGAAAGAATTTGTCCACCTTAATAAGCACATTTTCCACAACCCATATGGAAACTTGACAGATCTATCAGCAAATTGTAGGGAAATCATGGTGAGCTTCACATTCTTTATCCCTAACTTCTTCATCATAGAGAGAGCATCAAGTTGATGCTTGCCCCTAGATCACACAGTGCCTTTTTAATTTTAACATTACCAATTGCACAAGGAATATGATAGCTACCTGGGTCCTTTAGCTTTGGTGGCACTTTGCTTTGAATGATAGCACTGCACTCCTCATTGAATACCACTGTTTCATCTTCTCGGAGTGATCTTTTTTTTGACAACAACTCCTTCATAAACTTGGCATGGCTAGGCATTTGTTCCAAAGCTTCAGCAAAAGGAATATTGATTTGGAGTTTTTGAATACCTCTAAGAATTGGAGAGATGCTTGTCTTGAGTTTTCTCTTGAATTCTTTGAGGGTAGGTAGTCTTGGCTTGTAAGGAGCAACCTCTTTCTTGGGTGGCTCACTAGCTTGCTCTGCCACTTGTTCATTTGACTTTTCAGTGAGCTTTTGTTGGAAATTCTCCACCTTTGTTGGTGCCTCCAGTTGAGATTGCACTTCAATGCTTCTGCCACTTCTTAAATTGATTGCCATGCATTGCTCCTTGGAGTTTGATTCTGTATCACTAGGAAGTGTTCCCAAGGGCCTTTCGAGAGTTGCTTAGCTATTTGCCCCACTTGTACCTCTAAATTTCTGATAGAAGCCTCATGATTTTTTAAACTTGCTCTTGTCTCTTGCATGAAGCTTGAAGTTTGTTGCACAAATGTAGAGGTAGATTGAGTGAGCTTTTCCATGGCAATCTCCAATGAAGATGGTTTAGGGGGGCCTTGTGGAGGAATGAATGGAGCTTGCTGTTGAGTTGGGGTATTGAATTGTTTTTGCCCTTGATTCCCCCAACCAAAGTTAGGATGATTCCTCCACCCAGGATTGTAAGTTTTAGAATATGGATCATTTTGTTGTCTTGGAGGGTTCCCCATGTAGTTCACTTGCTCAGGTGGAGTTTCTTTGAAAAGATCACAATTTTCATTTTTATGGGCTCCCCCACAAAGCTCACAAGATGAACTTGGAGATCCTACTGCAGCAACTTGCATTTGTCCCATTTGCTTTGTGAGTGTAGCTAGTTGTTGAGACATCATCTTATTTTGTGCCAAGAGAGTATCCAATGTGTCCAACTCCATCATACCTTTCCTTAATGGAGTTCGATCACTTGACATAAGAAGTTATTCTCAGACATTGTCTCAATCAACTCTAAAGCTTCTTCAGGGGTCTTTCTATGAAGAGATCCTCCAGCACTTGCATTAATCATGGCTCTTGAACTTTGAGAACCCCATCATAGAATGTTTGAATTTGTAGCCAGTCAGGGATTGCATGGTGTGGACATTTTCTGAGCATCTCCTTGTATCTTTCCCATGCTTCATAGAGTGACTCCCCTCCTTTTGAGCAAATGAATTTATGTCATTCCTCAACTTTGCTAGCTTCTGAGGAGGGAAATACTTAGCTAGAAATTTGCTAACTAAGTCATCCCACGTACTGATGCTTTCCAGTGGCTGTGATTGCAACCATAGTTTAGCTCTATCCCTAAGAGAGAAAGGGAAGAGCCTCAACTTGATTGCATCTGAACTCACACCATTGCTCTTGATTGTGTCACATAACTGGAGGAAAGTAGCTATGTGAACATTGGGATCATCAAGAGCTCCTCCACTAAATTGTTCCTGCTGCACCAATTGAATAAGTGAAGGTTGAGCTCAAAGTTATTTGCTTGCACTGGTGGTGGGACAATACTATTTCCACACCCATTAGTGGTAGGTGTTGCATAGTCTCCCAGAGTTCTCCTTGGTCCATTACCGTCCTCTGCCATTTCCGCTCTTTTCTTAGCTTTTCTCAATTTCCTCAAAGTCTTTTCGATTTCAGGATCGAAGTATAGAGCCGTTGGTGCTATTTTGCATGCAAAACAAACACCCAACTAAATGAAAGTGAGATACGGCACTCCCAACGTCACAGTGAAGGGAGTGCAAAGGTAAATAAAAAAGGAAAAAAAATATCTAATTTAGAAATCACTCAATTACTCTAATTGTCGGTTTCAATTAATCCCCGGCAACGGCGCCAAAAACTTGATAGGGTCTCGGCAAGTGCACCGAATCGTACAAGTAATAAAGTCCACGGTGAGTGGGTATCGTTCCCACAGGGATTAAAGAACCGAGCAAAAAATTTCTTTAAATGAGTTTCTAATTAGACGAATCCAATAAAGAGTAATTAATGAGAATACAATGTAAATTCAAAAGCTACTTAATGTAAAAATGCAGTAAAAGTTTAATGAAAATTCAATTGATGAAAGGTTAGGGAATCGGGTTCACGTATTTTCTGAAATTAATAAAACATTTGCTTGCCTTTAAATTTTAAAACCCCAATTCAATGAACGAATCTTAAGTTGTCAATTCCAATTCCTTGGTAATTAACACTTTTTCTATGAACAATTAGTCAATCCCTTGATCAAATCATTTCAAAGAAAAGATAAAATATTTTACTGATTCAAAGTTCACAAAAATCTTAATTCTATTCCTAGATATTAATCTTTCTGGCAATTTCCCTTAAGCTAATTCACAAATTTATTTTCCCAAATAAACACATGAATCCAAGATAAGTTGAAAAGTGATTTTCCAATCCTCAGAACAACACAATACAAATAAGGTAATTGCTTGAATTGAATTAATAAAACTCAAAGGTTCACAAATATAAAATTAATTCATAATAATACATCCCNCTTTCATTTTAGTCACTATGAAGGTTTAGATATCCGAAGGATGATGTAATGAGCCTATTTTGGTCCTAATTAAATGTATTGAGCTTCATTTGGTCTTACTTTGGTCAATGACGCAATTTTAGTCATTAGGAAGGTTTAGATAACCAAAGGATGATGTAATGAGCCTATTTTGGTCTAATTGAGTGTATTGAGCTTCACTTGGTCTTACTTTGGTCAATTCTTCCATTTTAGTCACTTGGAAGGTTAGATAACCAAAGGATGATGTAATGAGCCTATTTTGGTCCTAATTGAGTGTATTGAGCTTCATTGGTCTTACTTTGGTCAATTCTTTCATTTTAGTCACTATGAAGGTTTAGATATCCGAAGGATGATGTAATGAGCCTATTTTGGTCCTAATTAAATGTATTGAGCTTCATTTGGTCTTACTTTGGTCAATGACGCAATTTTAGTCATTAGGAAGGTTAGATAACCAAAGGATGATGTAATGAGCCTATTTTGGTCTAATTGAGTGTATTGAGCTTCACTTGGTCTTACTTGGTCAATTCTTCCATTTTAGTCACTTGGAAGGTTTAGATAACCAAAGGATGATGTAATGAGCCTATTTTGGTCCTAATTGAGTGTATTGAGCTTCATTAGGTCTTACTTTGGTCAATTCTTTCATTTTAGTCACTAGGAAGGTTAGATACCAAAAGATGATGTAACGAGCCTATATTGGTCCTAATTGAGTGTATTGAGCTTCATTATTACTTTGGTCAATTCTTCCATTTTAGTTACTAGGAAGGTTTAGATAACGAAAGGATAATGTAATGAGCCTATTTTGGTCCTAATTGAATGTATTGAGCTTCATTGGTCTTACTTTTGTCCATGACACCATTTTAGCCACTAGGAAGGTTTAGATAACCAAAGGATGATGTAATGAGCCTTTGGTCCTAATTGATGTATTGAGCTTCATTACTTTGGCCATTTTAGTTACTAGATAACCAAAGGATGATGTAATGAGCCTATTTTGGTCCTAATTGAGTGTATTGAGCTTCATTAGGTCTTACTTTGGTCAATTCTTTCATTTTAGTCACTAGGAAGGTTTAGATAACCAAAGGATGATGTAATGAGCCTATTTTGGTCCTAATTGAGTGTATTGAGCTTCATTATGTCTTACATTGGTCAATTCTTCAATTTTAGTTACTAGGAAGGTTTAGATAACGAAAGGATGATGTAATGAGCCTATTTTGGTCCTAAATGAATGTATTGAGCTTCATTTGGTCTTACTTTGGTCAATGACGCAATTTTAGTCATTAGGAAGGTTTAGATAACCAAAGGATGATGTAATGAGCCTATTTTGGTCCTAATTGAGTGTATTGAGCTTCACTTGGTCTTACTTTGGTCAATTCTTCCATTTTAGTCACTTGGAAGGTTTAGATAACCAAAGGATG
This sequence comes from Aeschynomene evenia, assembly GCA_013621005.1. Lineage (NCBI taxonomy): Eukaryota > Viridiplantae > Streptophyta > Magnoliopsida > Fabales > Fabaceae > Aeschynomene > Aeschynomene evenia. The sequence goes on along the minus strand of RYYW01000111.1, from coordinate 14,674 downwards.
ATGTAATGAGCCTATTTTGGTCCTAATTGAGTGTATTGAGCTTCATTAGGTCTTACTTTGGTCAATTCTTTCATTTTAGTCACTAGGAAGGTTTAGATACCCAAAAGATGATGTAACGAGCCTATATTGGTCCTAATTGAGTGTATTGAGCTTCATTATGTCTTACTTTGGTCAATTCTTCCATTTTAGTTACTAGGAAGGTTTAGATAACGAAAGGATGATGTAATGAGCCTATTTTGGTCCTAATTGAATGTATTGAGCTTCATTGGGTCTTACTTTTGTCCATGACACCATTTTAGCCACTAGGAAGGTTTAGATAACCAAAGGATGATGTAATGAGCCTATTTTGGTCCTAATTGAGTGTATTGAGCTTCATTATGTCTTACTTTGGTCAATTCTTCCATTTTAGTTACTAGGATGGTGTAGATAACCAAAGGATGATGTAATGAGCCTATTTTGGTCCTAATTGAGTGTATTGAGCTTCATTAGGTCTTACTTTGGTCAATTCTTTCATTTTAGTCACTAGGAAGGTGTAGATAACCAAAGGATGATGTAATGAGCCTATTTTGGTCCTAATTGAGTGTATTGAGCTTCATTAGGTGTTACTTTGGTTAATTCTTCCATTTTAGTTACTAGGAAGGTTTACATAACGAAAGGATGATGTAATGAGCCTATTTTGGTCCTAATTGAATGTATTGAGCTTCATTTGGTCTTACTTTGGTCAATCACTCCAATTTAGTCATTAGGAATGTTTAGATAACCAAAGGATGATGTAATGAGCCTATTTTGGTCCTATTGAGTGTATTGAGCTTCATTATGTCTTACTTTGGTCAATTCTTCCATTTTAGTTACTAGGATGGTGTAGATAACCAAAGGATGATGTAATGAGCCTATTTTGGTCCTAATTGAGTGTATTGAGCTTAATTAGGTCTTACTTTGGTCAATTCTTCCGTTTTAGTTACTAGGAAGGTTTAGATAACGAAAGGATGATGTAATAAGCCTATTTTGGTCTAATTAAATGTATTGAGCTTCATTTGGTCTTACTTTGGCCAATGACGCAATTTTAGTCATTAGGAAGGTTTAGATAACCAAAGGATGATGTAATGAGCCTATTTTTGTCCTAATTGAGTGCATTGAGCTTCATTTGGTCTTACTTTGGTCCATGACTCCACTTTAGTCACTAGGAAGGTTTAGATAACCAAAGGATGATGTATTGAGCCTATTTTGGTCCTAATTGAGTGTGTTGAGTTTCATTACGTCTTACTTTGTCAATTCTTTCATTTTAGTCCCTAGGAAGGATTAGATTGATGTAATGAGCCTATTTTGGTCCTAATTGAGTGTATTGAGCTTCATTAGGTCTTACTTTGGTCAATTCTTCCATTTTAGTTACTAGGATAGATAACCAAAGGATGATGTAATGAGCCTATTTTGGTCCTAATTGAGTGTATTGAGCTTCATTAGGTCTTACTTTGGTTAATTCTTCCATTTTAGTTACTAGGAAGGTTTAGATAACGAAAGGATGATGTAATGAGCCTATTTGGTCCTAATTGAATGTATTGAGCTTCATTTGGTCTTACTTTGGTCAATGACACCATTTTAGTCATTAGGAAGGTTTAGATAACCGAAGGATGATGTAATGAGCCTATTTTTGTTCTAATTGAGTGTATTGAGCTTCATTAGGTCTTACTTGGGTCACTAGGAAGGTTTAGATAACCAAAGGATGATGTAATGCCTATTTTGGTCCTAATTGCGTGTATTGAGCTTCAATTGGTCTTACTTTGGTCAATGACTCCATTTTAGTTACTAGGATGGTGTAGATAAACAAAGGATAATGTAATGAGCCTATTTAGTCCTAATTGAGTGTATTGAGCTTCATTAGGTCTTACTTTGGTCAATTCTTCCATTTTAGTTACTTGAAGGTTTAGATAGCCAAAGGGTGATGTAATGAGCCTTTTGGTCCTAATTGAATGTATTGAGCTTCATTTGGTCTTACTTTGGTCAATGACAACATTTTAGTCATTAGGAAGGTTTAGATAACTAAAGGATGATGTAATGAGCCTATTTTGGTCCTAATTGATGTATTGAGCTTCATTAGGTCTTACTTTTCGTCAATTCTTCCATTTTAGTGACTAGGAAGGTTTAGATAACCAAAGGATGATGTAATGAGCCTATTTTGGTCCTAATTGAGTGTATTGAGCTTCATTTGGTTTACTTTGTCAATGACTCCATTTTAGTCATTAGGAAGGTTTAGATAACCAAAGGATGATGTAATGAGCCTATTTTGGTCCTAATTGAGTGTAATGAGCTTCATTATGTCTTACTTTGGTCAATTCTTCCATTTTAGTTACTAGGAAGGTTTAGATAACGAAAGGATGATGTAATGAGCCTATTTTGGTCCTAATTGAATGTATTGAGCTTCATTGGTCTTACTTTGGTCAATGACTCCATTTTAGTCACTAGGAAGGTTTAGATAACCAAAGGATGATGTAATGAGCCTATTTTGGTCCTATTGAGTGTATTGAGCTTCATTGGTCTTACTTTGGTCAATTCTTCCATTTTAGTCACTTGGAAGGTTTAGATAACCAAAGGATGATGTAATGAGCCTATTTTGGTCCTAATTGAGTGTATTGAGCTTCATTTGGTCTTACTTTGGTCCATGACTCCACTTAGTCACTAGGAAGGTTTAGATAACCAAAGGATGATGTAATGAGCCTATTTTGGTCCTAATTGAGTGCGTTGTGCTTCATTTGGTCTTACTTTGGTCAATGACTCCATTTTAGTCACTAGGATGGTGTAAATAAGCAAAGGATGATGTAATGAGCCTATTTTGGTCCTAATTGAGTGTATTGAGCTTCATTGGGTCTTACTTTGGTCAATTCTTCCATTTTAGTTACTAGGAAGGTTTAGATAACGAAAGGATGATGTAATGAGCCTATTTTGGTCCTAATTAAATGTATTGAGCTTCATTTGGTCTTACTTTTGTCAATGACGCCATTTTAGTCATTAGGAAGATTTAGATAACCAAAGGATGACGTAATGAGCCTATTTTGGTTTTAATTGAGTGCATTGAGCTTCATTTGGTCTTACTTTGGTCCATGACTCCACTTTAGTCACTAGGAAGGTTTAGATAACCAAAGGATGATGTATTGAGCCTATTTTGGTCCTAATTGAGTGTGTTGAGTTTCATTACGTCTTACTTTGGTCAATTCTTTCATTTGAGTCACTAGGAAGGTTTGGATTACCAAAGGATCATGTAATGAGCCTATTTTGGTCCTAATTGAGTGTATTGAGCTTCATTAGGTCTTACTTTGGTCAATTCTTCCATTTTAGTTACTAGGATGGTGTAGATAACCAAAGAATGATGTAATGAGCCTATTTTGGTCCTAATTGAGTGTATTGAGCTTCATTAGGTCTTACTTTGGTTAATTCTTCCATTTTAGTTACTAGGAAGGTTTAGATAACGAAAGGATGATGTAATGAGCCTATTTTGGTCCTAATTGAATGTATTGAGCTTCATTTGGTCTTACTTTGGTCAATGACTCCAATTTAGTCATTAGGAATGTTTAGATAACCAAAGGATGATGTAATGAGCCTATTTTGGTCCTAATTGAGTGTATTGAGCTTCATTATGTCTTACTTTGGTCAATTCTTCCATTTTACTTACTAGGATGGTGTAGATAACCAAAGGATGATGTAATGAGCCTATTTTGGTCCTAATTGAGTGTATTGAGCTTAATTAGGTCTTACTTTGGTCAATTCTTCCATTAGTTACTAGGAAGGTTTAGATAACGAAAGGATGATGTAATGAGCCTATTTTGGTCTAATTAAATGTATTGAGCTTCATTTGGTCTTACTTTGGTCAATGACGCATTTTAGTTCATTAGGAAGGTTTAGATAACCAAAGGATGATGTAATGAGCCTATTTTGGTCCTAATTGAGTGTATTGAGCTTAATTAGGTCTTACTTTGGTCAATTCTTCCATTTTAGTTACTAGGAAGGTTTAGATAACGAAAGGATGATGTAATAAGCCTATTTTGGTCATAATTAAATGTATTGAGCTTCATTTGGTCTTTTTGGCCAATGACGCAATTTTAGTCATTAGGAAGGTTTAGATAACCAAAGGATGATGTAATGAGCCTATTTTGGTCCTAATTGAGTGCATTGAGCTTCATTTGGTCTTACTTTGGTCCATGACTCCACTTTAGTCACTAGGAAGGTTTAGATAACCAAAGGATGATGTATGAGCCTATTTTGGTCCTAATGAGTGTGTTGAGTTTCATTACGTCTTACTTTGGTCAATTCTTTCATTTTAGTCCCTAGGAAGGATAAGATTACCAAAGGATCATGTAATGAGCCTATTTTGGTCCTAATTNCTTTGGTCAATGACTCCATTTTAGTCACTAGGAAGGTTGTAGATAACTAAAGGATGATGTAATGAGCCTATTTTGGTCCTAATTGAGTGTATTGAGCTTCATTTGGTCTTACTTTGATCAATGAATCCATTTTAGCATTAGGAAGGTTTAGATAACCAAAACATGATGTAAGGAGCCTATTTTGGTCCTAATTGAGTGTATTGAGCTTCATTTGGTCATACTTTGGTCAATGACTCCATTTTAGTCACAAGGAAGGTTGTAGATAAGTAAAGGATGATGTAATGAGCCTATTTTGGTCCTAATTGAGTGTATTGAGCTTCATTTGGTCTTACTTTTATCAATGACTCTATTTTAGGCATTAGGAAGGTTTAGATAACCAAAAGCATGATGTAATGAGCCTATTTTGGTCCTAATTGAGTGTATTGAGCTTCATTTGGTCATACTTTGGTCAATGACTCCATTTTAGTGACAAGGAAGGTTGTAGATAACTAAAGGATGATGTAATGAGCCTATTTTGGTCCTAATTGAGTGTATTGAGATTCATTTGGTCTTACTTTGGTCAATGCCTTTATTTTAGTCACTAGGATGTTGTAGATAACCAAAGGATGATATAATAAGCCTATTTTGGTCCTAATTGAGTGTATTGAGCTTCATCTGGTCTTACTTTGATCAATGACTCCATTTTTAGTCATTAGGAAGGTTTAGATAACCATAGGATGATGTAATGAGCCTATTTTGGTCCTAATTGAGTGTATTAGGCTTCATTAGGTCTTACTTTGGTCAATGACTAAATTTTAGTCACTAGGATGTTGTAGATAACCAAAGGATGATGTAATGAGCCTATTTTGGTCCTAATTGAGTGTATTGAGCTTCATTTGGTCTTACTTTGATCAATGACTCCATTTTAGTCACTAGGATGTTGTAGATAACCAAAGGATGATGTAATGAGGCTATTTTGGTCCTAATTGAGTGTATTGAGCTTCATTTGGTCTTACTTTGATCAATGTATCCATTTTAATTAGGAGAGGGTTTAGATAAACCAAAGGATGTTGTAATGAGCCTATTTTGGTCCTATTTGAGTGTCTTGAGCTTCATTTGGTCATACTTTAGTCAATGACTCCATTTTAGTCACAAGGAAGGTTGTAGATAAATAAAGGATGATGTAATGAGCCTATTTTGGTCCTAATTGAGTGTATTGAGCTTCATTTGGTCTTACTTTTATCAATGACTCCATTTTAGGCATTAGGAAGGTTTAGATAACCAAAACATGATGTAAGGAGCCTATTTTAGTCCTAATTGAGTGTATTGAGCTTCATTTGGTCATCCTTTGGTCAATGACTCCATTTTAGTCACTAGGAAGGTTGTAGATAACTAAAGGATGATGTAATGAGCCTATTTTGGTCCTAATTGAGTGTATTGAGCTTCATTTGGTCTTACTTTGATCAATGAATCCATTTTAGGCATTAGGAAGGTTTAGATAACCAAAACATGATGTAAGGAGCCTATTTTGGTCCTAATTGAGTGTATTGAGCTTCATTTGGTCATACTTTGGTCAATGACTCCATTTTAGTCACAAGGAAGGTTGTAGATAAGTAAAGGATGATGTAATGAGCCTATTTTGGTCCTAATTGAGTGTATTGAGCTTCATTTGGTCTTACTTTTATCAATGACTCTATTTTAGGCATTAGGAAGGTTTAGATAACCAAAGCATGATGTAATGAGCCTATTTTGGTCCTAATTGAGTGTATTGAGCTTCATTTGGTCATACTTTGGTCAATGACTCCATTTTAGTGACAAGAAGGTTGTAGATAACTAAAGGATGATGTAATGAGCCTATTTTGGTCCTAATTGAGTGTATTGAGATTCATTTGGTTACTTTGGTCAATGCCTTTATTTTAGTCACTAGGATGTTGTAGATAACCAAAGGATGATGTAATAAGCCTATTTTGGTCCTAATTGAGTGTATTGAGCTTCATCTGGTCTTACTTTGATCAATGACTCCATTTTAGTCATTAGGAAGGTTTAGATAACCATAGGATGATGTAATGAGCCTATTTTGGTCCTAATTGAGTGTATTAGGCTTCACTTAGGTCTTACTTTGGTCAATGACCTAAATTTTAGTCACTAGGGATGTTGTAGATAACCAAAGGATGATGTAATGAGCCTATTTTGGTCCTAATTGAGTGTATTGAGCTTCATTTGGTCTTACTTTGATCAATGACTCCATTTTAAGTCATCTAGGAAGGTTGTAGATAACCATAAGGATGATGTAATGAGCCTATTTTGGTCCTAATTGAGTGTATTGAGCTTCATTTGGTCATACTTTGGTCAATGACTCATTTTAGTCACTAGGAAGGTTGTAGATAACTAAAGGATGATGTAAATGAGCCTATTTTGGTCCTAATTGAGTGTATTGAGCTTCATTTGGTCTTACTTTTCAATGACTCCATTTTAGCACTAGGAGTTTAGATAACCAAAGGATGATGTAATGAGCCTATTTTGGTCCTAATTGAGTGATTGAGCTTCATTTGGTCATACTTTGGTCAATGACTCCATTTTAGTCACTAGGAAGGTTGTAGATAACTAAAGGATGATGTAATGAGCCTATTTTGGTCCTAATTGAGTGTATTGAGCTTCATTTGGTCTTACTTTGATCAATGACTCCATTTTAGGCATTAGGAAGGTTTAGATAACCCAAAAAACATGATGTAAGGAGGCCTATTTTTAGTCCTAATTGAGTGTAGTTGAGCTTCATTTGGTCATACTTTTGGTCAATGACTCCATTTTAGTCACAAGGAAGGTTGTAGATAAGTAAAGGATGATGTAATGAGCCTATTTTGGTCCTAATTGAGTGTATTGAGCTTCATTTGGTCTTACTTTTATCAATGACTCCATTTTAGCATTAGGAAGGTTTAGATAACCAAGCATGATGTAATGAGCCTATTTTGGTCCTAATTGAGTGTATTGAGCTTCATTTGGTCATACTTTGGTCAATGACTCCATTTTAGTCACAAGGAAGGTTGTAGATAACTAAAGGATGATGTAATGAGCCTATTTTGGTCCTAATTGAGTGTATTGAGATTCATTTGGTCTTACTTTGGTCAATCCTTATTTTTGTCACTAGGATGTTGTAGATAACCAAAGGATGATGTAATAAGCCTATTTGGTCCTAATTGAGTGTATTGAGCTTCATCTGGTCTTACTTTGATCAATGACTCCATTTTAGTCATTAGGAAGGTTTAGATAACCATAGGATGATGTAATGAGCCTATTTTGGTCCTAATTGAGTGTATTAGGCTTCATTAGGTCTTACTTTGGTCAATGACTAAATTTTAGTCACTAGGATGTTGTAGATAACCAAAGGATGATGTAATGAGCCTATTTTGGTCCTAATTGAGTGTATTGAGCTTCATTTGGTCTTACTTTGATCAATGACTCCATTTTAGTCACTAGGATGTTGTAGATAACCAAAGGATGATGTAATGAGGCTATTTTGGTCCTAATTGAGTGTATTGAGCTTCATTTGGTCTTACTTTGATCAATGTCTCCATTTTAGTCATTAGGAGGGTTTAGATAACCAAAGGATGTTGTAATGAGCCTATTTTGGTCCTATTTGAGTGTCTTGAGCTTCATTTGGTCATACTTTAGTCAATGACTCCATTTTAGTCACAAGGAAGGTTGTAGATAAATAAAGGATGATGTAATGAGCCTATTTTGGTCCTAATTGAGTGTATTGAGCTTCATTTGGTCTTACTTTTATCAATGACTCCATTTTAGGCCATTAGGAAGGTTTAGATAACCAAAACATGATGTAAGGAGCCTATTTTAGTCCTAATTGAGTGTATTGAGCTTCATTTGGTCATCCTTTGGTCAATGACTCCATTTTAGTCACTAGGAAGGTTGTAGATAACTAAAGGATGATGTAATGAGCCTATTTTGGTCCTAATTGAGTGTATTGAGCTTCATTTGGTCTTACTTTGATCAATGAATCCATTTTAGGCATTAGGAAGGTTTAGATAACCAAAACATGATGTAAGGAGCCTATTTTGGTCCTAATTGAGTGTATTGAGCTTCATTTGGTCATACTTTGGTCAATGACTCCATTTTAGTCACAAGGAAGGTTGTAGATAAGTAAAGGATGATGTAATGAGCCTATTTTGGTCCTAATTGAGTGTATTGAGCTTCATTTGGTCTTACTTTTATCAATGACTCTATTTTAGGCATTAGGAAGGTTTAGATAACCAAAGCATGATGTAATGAGCCTATTTTGGTCCTAATTGAGTGTATTGAGCTTCATTTGGTCATACTTTGGTCAATGACTCCATTTTAGTGACAAGGAAGGTTGTAGATAACTAAAGGATGATGTAATGAGCCTATTTTGGTCCTAATTGAGTGTATTGAGATTCATTTGGTCTTACTTTGGTCAATGCCTTTATTTTAGTCACTAGGATGTTGTAGATAACCAAAGGATGATGTAATAAGCCCTATTTTGGTCCTAATTGAGTGTATTGAGCTTCATCTGGTCTTACTTTGATCAATGACTCCATTTTAGTCATTAGGAAGGTTTAGATAACCATAGGATGATGTAATGAGCCTATTTTGGTCCTAATTGAGTGTATTAGGCTTCATTAGGTCTTACTTTGGTCAATGACTAAATTTTAGTCACTAGGATGTTGTAGATAACCAAAGGATGATGTAATGAGCCTATTTTGGTCCTAATTGAGTGTATTGAGCTTCATTTGGTCTTACTTTGATCAATGACTCCATTTTAGTCACTAGGATGTTGTAGATAACCAAAGGATGATGTAATGAGGCTATTTTGGTCCTAATTGAGTGTATTGAGCTTCATTTGGTCTTACTTTGATCAATGTCTCCATTTTAGTCATTAGGAGGGTTTAGATAACCAAAGGATGTTGTAATGAGCCTATTTTGGTCCTATTTGAGTGTCTTGAGCTTCATTTGGTCATACTTTAGTCAATGACTCCATTTTAGTCACAAGGAAGGTTGTAGATAAATAAAGGATGATGTAATGAGCCTATTTTGGTCCTAATTGAGTGTATTGAGCTTCATTTGGTCTTACTTTTATCAATGACTCCATTTTAGGCATTAGGAAGGTTTAGATAACCAAAACATGATGTAAGGAGCCTATTTTAGTCCTAATTGAGTGTATTGAGCTTCATTTGGTCATCCTTTGGTCAATGACTCCATTTTAGTCACTAGGAAGGTTGTAGATAACTAAAGGATGATGTAATGAGCCTATTTTGGTCCTAATTGAGTGTATTGAGCTTCATTTGGTCTTTACTTTTGATCAATGAATCCATTTTAGGCATTAGGAAGGTTTAGATAACCAAAACATGATGTAAGGAGCCTATTTTGGTCCTAATTGAGTGTATTGAGCTTCATTTGGTCATACTTTGGTCAATGACTCCATTTTAGTCACAAGGAAGGTTGTAGATAAGTAAAGGATGATGTAATGAGCCTATTTTGGTCCTAATTGAGTGTATTGAGCTTCATTTGGTCTTACTTTTATCAATGACTCTATTTTAGGCATTAGGAAGGTTTAGATAACCAAAGCATGATGTAATGAGCCTATTTTGGTCCTAATTGAGTGTATTGAGCTTCATTTGGTCATACTTTGGTCAATGACTCCATTTTAGTGACAAGGAAGGTTGTAGATAACTAAAGGATGATGTAATGAGCCTATTTTGGTCCTAATTGAGTGTATTGAGATTCATTTGGTCTTACTTTGGTCAATGCCTTTATTTTAGTCACTAGGATGTTGTAGATAACCAAAGGATGATGTAATAAGCCTATTTTGGTCCTAATTGAGTGTATTGAGCTTCATCTGGTCTTACTTTGATCAATGACTCCATTTTAGTCATTAGGAAGGTTTAGATAACCATAGGATGATGTAATGAGCCTATTTGGTCCTAATTGAGTGTATTAGGCTTCATTAGGTCTTACTTTGGTCAATGACTAAATTTTAGTCACTAGGATGTTGTAGATAACCAAAGGATGATGTAATGAGCCTATTTTGGTCCTAATTGAGTGTATTGAGCTTCATTTGGTCTTACTTTGATCAATGACTCCATTTTAGTCACTAGGATGTTGTAGATAACCAAAGGATGATGTAATGAGGCTATTTTGGTCCTAATTGAGTGTATTGAGCTTCATTTGGTCTTACTTTGATCAATGTACTCCATTTTAGTCATTAGGAGGGTTTAGATAACCAAAGGATGTTGTAATGAGCCTATTTTGGTCCTATTTGAGTGTCTTGAGCTTCATTTGGTCATACTTTAGTCAATGACTCCATTTTAGTCACAAGGAAGGTTGTAGATAAATAAAGGATGATGTAATGAGCCTATTTTGGTCCTAATTGAGTGTATTGAGCTTCATTTGGTCTTACTTTTATCAATGACTCCATTTTAGGCATTAGGAAGGTTTAGATAACCAAACATGATGTAAGGAGCCTATTTTGAGTCCTAATTGAGTGTATTGAGCTTCATTTGGTCATCCTTTGGTCAATGACTCCATTTTAGTCACTAGGAAGGTTGTAGATAACTAAAGGATGATGTAATGAGCCTATTTTGGTCCTAATTGAGTGTATTGAGCTTCATTTGGTCTTACTTTGATCAATGAATCCATTTTAGGCATTAGGAAGGTTAGATAACCAAAACATGATGTAAGGAGCCTATTTTTGGTCCTAATTGAGTGTATTGAGCTTCATTTGGTCATACTTTGGTCAATGACTCCATTTTAGTCACAAGGAAGGTTGTAGATAAGTAAAGGATGATGTAATGAGCCTATTTTGGTCCTAATTGAGTGTATTGAGCTTCATTTGGTCTTACTTTTATCAATGACTCTATTTTAGGCATTAGGAAGGTTTTAGATAACCAAAGCATGATGTAATGAGCCTATTTTGGTCCTAATTGAGTGTATTGAGCTTCATTTGGTCATACTTTGGTCAATGACTCCATTTTAGTGACAAGGAAGGTTGTAGATAACTAAAGGATGATGTAATGAGCCTATTTTGGTCCTAATTGAGTGTATTGAGATTCATTTGGTCTTACTTTGGTCAATGCTTTATTTTAGTCACTAGGATGTTGTAGATAACCAAAGGATGATGTAATAAGCCTATTTTGGTCCTAATTGAGTGTATTGAGCTTCATCTGGTCTTACTTTGATCAATGACTCCATTTTAGTCATTAGGAAGGTTTAGATAACCATAGGATGATGTAATGAGCCTATTTTGGTCCTAATTGAGTGTATTAGGCTTCATTAGGTCTTTACTTTGGTCAATGACTAAATTTTAGTCACTAGGATGTTGTAGATAACCAAAGGATGATGTAATGAGCCTATTTTGGTCCTAATTGAGTGTATTGAGCTTCATTTGGTCTTACTTTGATCAATGACTCCATTTTAGTCACTAGGATGTTGTAGATAACCAAAGGATGATGTAATGAGGCTATTTTGGTCCTAATTGAGTGTATTGAGCTTCATTTGGTCTTACTTTGATCAATGTCTCCATTTTAGTCATTGGAGGTTTAGATAACCAAAGGATGTTGTAATGAGCCTATTTTGGTCCTATTTGAGTGTCATTGAGCTTCATTTGGTCATACTTTAGTCAATGACTCCATTTTTAGTCACAAGGAAGGTTGTAGATAAATAAAGGATGATGTAATGAGCCTATTTTTGGTTCCTAATTGAGTGTATTGAGCTTCATTTGGTCTTACTTTTATCAATGACTCCATTTTAGGCATTAGGAAGGTTTAGATAACCAAAAACATGATGTAAGGAGCCTATTTTAGTCCTAATTGAGTGTATTGAGCTTCATTTGGTCATCCTTTGGTCAATGACTCCATTTTAGTCACTAGGAAGGTTGTAGATAACTAAAGGATGATGTAATGAGCCTATTTTGGTCCTAATTGAGTGTATTGAGCTTCATTTGGTCTTACTTTGATCAATGAATCCATTTTAGGCATTAGGAAGGTTTAGATAACCAAAACATGATGTAAGGAGCCTATTTTGGTCCTAATTGAGTGTATTGAGCTTCATTTGGTCATACTTTGGTCAATGACTCCATTTTAGTCACAAGGAAGGTTGTAGATAAGTAAAGGATGATGTAATGAGCCTATTTTGGTCCTAATTGAGTGTATTGAGCTTCATTTGGTCTTACTTTTATCAATGACTCTATTTTAGGCATTAGGAAGGTTTAGATAACCAAAGCATGATGTAATGAGCCTATTTTGGTCCTAATTGAGTGTATTGAGCTTCATTTGGTCATACTTTGGTCAATGACTCCATTTTAGTGACAAGGAAGGTTGTAGATAACTAAAGGATGATGTAATGAGCCTATTTTGGTCCTAATTGAGTGTATTGAGATTCATTTGGTCTTACTTTGGTCAATGCCTTTATTTTAGTCACTAGGATGTTGTAGATAACCAAAGGATGATGTAATAAGCCTATTTTGGTCCTAATTGAGTGTATTGAGCTTCATCTGGTCTTACTTTGATCAATGACTCCATTTTAGTCATTAGGAAGGTTTAGATAACCATAGGATGATGTAATGAGCCTATTTTGGTCCTAATTGAGTGTATTAGGCTTCATTAGGTCTTACTTTGGTCAATGACTAAATTTTAGTCACTAGGATGTTGTAGATAACCAAAGGATGATGTAATGAGCCTATTTTGGTCCTAATTGAGTGTATTGAGCTTCATTTGGTCTTACTTTGATCAATGACTCCATTTTAGTCACTAGGATGTTGTAGATAACCAAAGGATGATGTAATGAGGCTATTTTTGGTCCTAATTGAGTGTATTGAGCTTCATTTGGTCTTACTTTGATCAATGTCTCCATTTTAGTCATTAGGAGGGTTTAGATAACCAAAGGATGTTGTAATGAGCCTATTTTGGTCCTATTTGAGTGTCTTGAGCTTCATTTGGTCATACTTTAGTCAATGACTCCATTTTAGTCACAAGGAAGGTTGTAGATAAATAAAGGATGATGTAATGAGCCTATTTTGGTCCTAATTGAGTGTATTGAGCTTCATTTGGTCTTACTTTTATCAATGACTCCATTTTAGGCATTAGGAAGGTTTAGATAACCAAAACATGATGTAAGGAGCCTATTTTAGTCCTAATTGAGTGTATTGAGCTTCATTGGTCATCCTTTGGTCAATGACTCCATTTTAGTCACTAGGAAGGTTGTAGATAACTAAAGGATGATGTAATGAGCCTATTTTGGTCCTAATTGAGTGTATTGAGCTTCATTTGGTCTTACTTTGATCAATGAATCCATTTTAGGCATTAGGAAGGTTTAGATAACCAAAACATGATGTAAGGAGCCTATTTTGGTCCTAATTGAGTGTATTGAGCTTCATTTGGTCATACTTTGGTCAATGACTCCATTTTAGTCACAAGGAAGGTTGTAGATAAGTAAAGGATGATGTAATGAGCCTATTTTTGGTCCTAATTGAGTGTATTGAGCTTCATTTGGTCTTACTTTTATCAATGACTCTATTTTAGGCATTAGGAAGGTTTAGATAACCAAAGCATGATGTAATGAGCCTATTTTGGTCCTAATTGAGTGTATTGAGCTTCATTTGGTCATACTTTGGTCAATGACTCCATTTTAGTGACAAGGAAGGTTGTAGATAACTAAAGGATGATGTAATGAGCCTATTTTGGTCCTAATTGAGTGTATTGAGATTCATTTGGTCTTACTTTGGTCAATGCCTTTATTTTAGTCACTAGGATGTTGTAGATAACCAAAGGATGATGTAATAAGCCTATTTTGGTCCTAATTGAGTGTATTGAGCTTCATCTGGTCTTACTTTGATCAATGACTCCATTTTAGTCATTAGGAAGGTTTAGATAACCATAGATGATGTAATGAGCCTATTTTGGTCCTAATTGAGTGTATTAGGCTTCATTAGGTCTTACTTTGGTCAATGACTAAATTTTAGTCACTAGGATGTTGTAGATAACCAAAGGATGATGTAATGAGCCTATTTTGGTCCTAATTGAGTGTATTGAGCTTCATTTGGTCTTACTTTGATCAATGACTCCATTTTAGTCACTAGGATGTTGTAGATAACCAAAGGATGATGTAATGAGGCTATTTTGGTCCTAATTGAGTGTATTGAGCTTCATTTGGTCTTACTTTGATCAATGTCTCCATTTTAGTCATTAGGAGGGTTTAGATAACCAAAGGATGTTGTAATGAGCCTATTTTGGTCCTATTTGAGTGTCTTGAGCTTCATTTGGTCATACTTTAGTCAATGACTCCATTTTAGTCACAAG